>SKCR01006276.1:0-25185 GCA_019454045.1 Zanthoxylum bungeanum
TGTCACTTAAATTTTAATCTTAAGAGAAATAAAGAGATACCCCTTATCTTTAAAATAGAAATCTATTTATAATGCAAATTATAAAATGGTTATCGGATACTTTATTATATTAATATTCAAACTAATGAAAAGGCCAATTCATAAAATTCTTGACAACTAGCTGAAGAGAGTTGCATGAGTTGAAAGTGAAACATCAAGTCTGAATCAGAAAAATCAATAGAGGTGGTTGAGGATTATTTGAGTTTAGGTGGTGCTTTAATTCGTTACATCCGTATTCTGTTTATGTCAATTTGTAATTACACTATCCAGGTGGGGTCATGTCAAATTATAACTGTGCTATGTATATATATTTAATGAAATCTTTTTTCTTACAAAAATAAGTTTTTTTTTTTTTTTTTTTTTTTTTTTTTAAAAAAAGAACTTCAATACTCAGTAGTTTTTCATTTTTATTGCGTACGAAAGCAAATTGCTATGCAGAAAAATCTTTTTTTGTTTTTGATATTGTAGAATTCCTAATTTAAGAGAGTTTCCCTATTGAAAGTTGTCCAAAAAAAAAAAAAAGTTGTAAATATAAATTTGATTACATGTAATATTTTATACATTATGATTTGGAGTATGAAGAAATAGATTTGAATATTTAAAAAATGGCTTATTGCTAATTGATAAATTTAAGGGTATCTTTTGATCGAAACATATCAACCATGATGTTTATTTTAAAGTTTATGATTTGTAAATCAATAGTGTAATTTTTTTTTCTTGATATACTTTATATTTTGATAGATATTTTATTTTTAAATGTAAAGTTGAAAAATCAATTTTTTTGCTCCTAAACCTTCACAAATTTTCAATTTCTTTTTTGTTTTTTAATGGTAAATCTGTAATTATATTATTTGTTTATGTCTATTTACGTCTTTTTATATGTTGGTGGACTAAATAAGAAAAATCATTTGTGTTTTGAATTAATTGAAAGAGCTTTAATGATTTTGGCTTCAATAAAAATTCTCCCTTTATTTTAAGCCCCAATTAAAAGATTGAGGTTGAAATTTATTTCATAATTTTTACAAAAGAAAAACTGTATTTCATGTTATTTTTTTTTTAAAAAAATTTATTTGTTTTCTAGTTCTATCTAATTTAGAAGAATATCTTAAGACAATTAAGAGCTCATTTAAAAGTATGTTATAAAACAATCCATCATAATAATTTTTTTAATAAAAAAATATACGATTCTAAATATATTTTTAATCTTTTATCTCTCCCGATATTTGAATTCGGTGACAAACTTTTAGTTAAAATGCTTTAAACCAATTCAAATATCCACTATAATAATTAATCACATATCGAGTTCAATTATAATGTTATTATTTTAAAATAAAGACATGCGTGTTATTTATCTGCATACTTTATAAATTATAACCCTAACATATCATTATTACCACAATATCAATGACGTGCTTAATGATACATAATAATTCTTATATTTCTTCATAAAGATGTATTTAGTTACGAAATTTATCTTTTTTTTTTTTTTTTTTTTTTTTTTTTTTTAAATTTAAGTGTCACAAAAGAAAATAATTTTATTAGCTTGCGCTCTTAATTTTAAAATTCACAATGCTCTTATAGTTTATCAAACACTTCATACATATAAAAATTTTCAGGTCCACGTAAAGTTCACATAAAACTAAACGACAAAAAAAAAAATTGTCTTTATCTATCTTACAATCCATATAAAATTCACTCGAACTCGACATGAGCCTGACCGTATAAAAATATATATATATACACACACATACACGGTTAGGCTCAGGTAAGGTTCATCATGTGGACTGTAAGTATAACATCCCCCTCCACGAGATGTTACCGACAGGGAATAAGCCGTCCTATCCCCCTGAGCCTATAACTATGAAAAACACTATTACTCTTATTTCAAACATAAACTCATGCATATGGACCATCGCCCAAACCAGTAACATAAAAAAATTGCATCTCAATGCTCATAACTCAATAACATTACACTTATGCTCTTTACATAGACATTTCTAACTCTTACATATACAAACTTTACTAACAATAAATCTGATGCATGACTTTACTCTGACTGTAACTGAACTCGGTATCTGACTTGACCTGGTGGACACAACACCCTAGTGACTGCCATCAGTATCCATCCTCTTGAGCTCGTCCTTTGAGTAACCTGCAAAATAGAAACACTAGGAGGGGGGGGGGGGGTTTGAACGATGTAGTTAGTGGACAGTTCAAAATAGGAACTAAAGTGCTCTTCGAAAACCCATGGTTCTAAAACCAACTTTTATCTCAAAGAAATCATCTTTCTAAAATCTTTTTCCTTGTCTGAAAATAATTCTTTTTTTCTGGAAAAATTTTCTGAAAACTGCTTTTGGTCAATAAATCTCTAAAATTTTTATAAAATAATTTCTTATGAAAACTCTTTCTTAAAATCATCTTTTCTGTAAGTTTGGCTCTGAAAATCAATATCTGAAAATCTGTTTCTCAGAAATCCGTATCTAAAAATTTGTATCTGAAATTCAATATCTGAAATCTGAATATCTGGCGTATGGGGGCATTACGTAACGATGTTCCCCCATACGTAAAATATAGCGCTTGGGAGCGTTCCCCCGTACGCAAATATCTGGTAGTCTTGGGGTGTTACGTATTGCTATCCCCCAAGCCACAAATCTGGAGTCGGGGTGTGGATCTATGCTACCCTTCTGACTCAAAATTTGGGATATAGGGGCATCAGTCATCCCTAGTCCTGAACTGCGTATGCACACGATATCTGTAGCCGTCAATTCCATATCTGAGTCAAGTTACATACTGAGGTGGGTTTTCCCCCATACCTCTAAAAATCATGAAACTCAAGCTTTTGAAATCATTCTTTCTAAAACATCCTTAATTATAAAACATTTGTAATAAAACTTTGGATAATGCCTTATATGCGGAAAAGTAAGTTTGATATCAAAATATTTAAACAAAATCAGTTTGAGAAAATGGTCCACTCACAGATTTGGAATCTGGCTGGCATTACTAACTTTGCCGAAGGAAATTACGGTTCCTGCAATGATCTATAATTGATAATCTTGATTAGAAAATGGACTGAGGAATATATTACGGAATTAGGCTAAGTTTATCTATTCAAGTACTTGTTATCACTATAAAACGTATCATACTTATATCATGATGTAATGTATGTATACGAGTTGATACGAGACCCTTAGGGTAACCTCTAACACGCTAGGGTGAAACTGGAATGAACTAAAACTGGTTTGGGGAAAATCTGATCATGCGTCGCAACGCTGTCCCTTGGGCGTCGCGACGCTCACATGTGAAAATGAACCAGTGAGCATCCTCTGCTCTCGTTTCGTGATGCAAGGGTTGGGAGTTGGGACTCCCACACACATAACGACATCCAACAAACAGGGACAAGACAGTGAGTTTTCCCTACTTTTTGTGTCGTGACGTAAGTTATTGGGCGTCACGACGCTCACATTCCAGAATCGAATCTGTGAAAATTTTCCAGTACGCGTCGCGACGCTAGCCTATTTTTTAGGATCCAACACTTGCTTCCCAATATCTATCTTACCCAAATGTATCTCTAACACCATCACACTACAACTATACATAAAGAATTCTTTAACTTTAATATTCAAGCATGTTAAAACAACATTTCATCACGAATTTAACTCTTTAATCTCATAACTCCAACTTAGCTCACTGCTTAGTATTGATAAATTGGACCATTTCACAACATCCATTTCTTAGTTGATTATCCACCTTAATGCACTCATTAACATGCCAATCATACTAACATAACATTATCTTATGAAAATACCATAACTTTAGTCTTGGGTCAAGTTTCTTTACCTCAACTTATTTGATTTCCTTCACTCTTCAAGTCTTCAATGGTTGCTAATCTTCTTCTTAGCTTGTTACATGAGGATTGACATTTGTTTCCTATTTCCTTCTTCTTTCTTCTTCATTCTTTCTCATTCTTTCATTCTTTCATTCATTCTTTCTTTCTTATTCTTCTCCTTACGTTTCTCTATTCTTCTCTAAATTTTAGGGATTAACGAATATTATCCATTATATATAATAGGGGCTAATTGGCTAATTTTACAAAATGAACCAGGGTAACTACGAAAGAATTTTCAAAGAATATAGTTACTTCATAAGGAAGGATATTCGACTAGTTCAGGAATTCTTACTAACCTATCTATAGAACTTTGAGGACGTACTCGAGGATCGGATACTGGAGAGGTAGTACCTCGTATACTAGTACCCCGGGCAGACTACGTATACAAGACCCTAGCACTCTACCCACTGCAGTCATTGACTCCCTAGACTATGCTCTGATACCATTTTTATAACATCCCCCTCTAGGAGATGCTACCAACAGGGAATAAGCCGACATATCCCCATGAGCCTCTGACTATGAAAAACATTATTACTCTTATTTCAAACATAAACTCATGCATATAGACCATCGCCCCAACCAGTAACATAAAAAAATACATCTCAATGCTCATAACTCAATAACATTATACTTATGCTCTTTACATATACATTTCTAACTCTTACACATACAAACTTTACTAACACTACAAATGATGCATGACTTTACTCTAACTATGACTCAACTTGGTATCTGACTTGACCTGGTGTACTCAACACCCTAGTGACTGACATTAGTATCCATCCTCTTGAGCTCGTTCTCCAAGTAACCTGCAAAAAGAAACACTATGAGTGGGGGGATTAGATTGTTTGAGCGATCTAGTGAGTGGACAATTTAAAATAGGAACTAAAGTGCTCTTTGAAAACCTTGGATCTAAAACCAAATTTTATCTCAAAGAAATCATCTTTCTGAAATCTATTTCCTTGTCTGAAAATAATTCTTTTTCTGAAAAACTTTTTTGAAAATTGCTTTTGGTCTACAAATCTCTGAAATTTTTATAAAATAGTTTCTTATGAAAACTCTTTCTTAAAATCATATTTTCAGTAAGTTTGTCTCTAATAATCCATATCTAAAAATCTGTTTATGAGAAATCTGTATCTGAAAATTTGTATTTGAAAATCAATAGCTGAAATCTGAATATCTGGCGCATGGGGACGTTACGTACCGCCATCCCCCCATACGCAAAATCTAGCGCTTGGGAGCGTCTCCTCGTACGTAAATTTATAGTGGTCTTGGGGTGTTACATATTTCAGCCCCCAAGCCATAAATTTGGAGTCGGGGTGCGGATCTATGCTACCCTCGTGACTCAAAATTTGGGATCTAGCAGCATCAGTCATCCCTAGCCATAACTACTTGTGCACAAGATATCTGCAGCCGTCAATTCCATATCTGAGTCAAGTTACATACTGAGGTGGGTTTTTCCCTCATGCCTCAAAAAATCATGAAACTCAAGCTTTTGAAATCATTCTTTCTAAAACATCATTAATTATAAAACACTTATAATAAAACTTTGGCTAGCACCCTATGTGCGGAAAAGTAAATTTGATATCAAAATAATTAAATAAAATCAGTTTGAGAAAATGGTCCACTCACAGATTTGGAATCTGGCTGGCATTACTCACTTTGCCGAAGGAAATTGTGGTTCCTGCGATGATCTATAATTGATAATCTTGATTAGAAAATAGACTTAGGAATATATTATGGAATTAGGCTAAGTTTATCTATTCAAGTACTTGATATCACTACAAAGCGTATCATACTTATATCATGATGTAATGTATGTATGCGAGCTGATACGAGACCCTTAGGGTGGCCTCTAACACGCTAGGGTGAAACTGGAATGAATTAAAACTGATTTGGAGAAATTCTGATCACGCGTCGCGACGCGGTCCCTTGGGCGTTGCGACGCTCACACGTGCCAATGAACTAGTGAGCATCCTCTACTTCCGCATCGCGACGCAAGGGTTGGACATCGCGACCCCCACATGCATCGCGACGCTAAGTTCTAGGCATCGCGACGTCGACTAAACATGGACGAGACATTGAGTTTCCCCCACCTTCCGCATCACGACGCTCATATTCCAGAATCTGTGAAAATTTTCCAGGACGCGTCACGATGGCAGGGGTGTACATCGCGACGCCAACCTATTTTTCAGGATCCAACATTTTCTTCCAAATTTCTATCTTACCCAAATGTATCTCCAACACCCTCACACTACAACTATACATATATAATTATTTAACTTCAATATTCAAGCATATTAAAACAATATTCCATCATCAATTTAACTCTTTAATATCATAACTCCAACTTAGCTCAATGCTTAGCATTGATAAATTAGACCATTTCACAACATCCATTTCTTAGTTGATTATCCACTTTAATGAAATCACTAACATGCCAATCATACCAACATGACATCATCTTATGAAAATAGCATAACTTTAGTATTGGGTCAAGTTTCTTTACCTTAACCTATTTGATTTCCTTCACTCTTGGTGTCTTCAATGGTTGCAAATCTTCTTATTAGCTTGTTACATGAGGATTAACATTTGTTTCCTCTTATTTCCTTCTTCTTTTTTCTTCATTCTTTCTCATTCATTCATTCATTCTTCTTCTTCTTCAAATTTTAGGGATTAATGAATAGTATACCTTATATATAATAGGGGCTAATTGGTTAATTTTGCAAGATTTTAAAATGAAAAAGTTAGAACTTTGAGATATTTTTAGAATTCTCTAGATGGGTCCACGAGCAGTATCCATCCTAAATTTTGGGTTGCATATTAGTCATATTTATGTTTCGAATTTGAAAATATATTAAACATAGAAATTGTAGGTCTCGATCTTAGCTTTCCGACGATATAAAGTTCATAAAAGTTAGAGAATGTATGAAAAAGTTATAGCCCAAATACCATGGGCTGTCTGGAGTGGAACATCGTACCATTTCGTATTGGAAATTCGAAGAATTTACCAATTGTCCCCAAAGTCATTTCATGAGTGTATATGTGTTCAAACAAAATTTGTATTATGTAACACTCGTCCCATAATGTAACAATAGTCAAGATTACCGGATATTACAATAAGGACGGATAAAGACAAAAAAAAACTTTTTATCTTTTAGCTGATTATGTACTTTATGTGGATTGTAAGGTGTGAACTGGATCCTGAACGTGTGTGTACATACACGGTCAGGTTCATGTAAGGTTCATGTGAATTTTTTGTGGACTGTAAGGGCGAATAAAAATAAAAAGTCTTATGTCTTTTAGTTGAATGTGGACTTTATGTGAACTGTAAGGTATGGACTAGAGTCCGACCTTATGTGTATGTGTGTGTGTATATATATATATATATATGATAATTCTTGGGTCCAGGCTATATGTGTTAGGGATATGCCCTATACCCAACTTGTGGATGGTATGTACATGTATTTGCAATATTTTCATTAATTAATAAAATGACAATCTTTATTATATATGTCTTACATAAATTATATGAATCATCAAACACTGTAATAAAGCCCTTGGAGTAATAAGATGATGGCTTCCACGCCTTATGAGAATCATTACTCTCAAACGTTCATAGTCATAGTTTTGTGAATAATCTGGGTGTTCACAAACCGGAGAGACTAGCATGATGATATGATCCACCCTTAAGTGGGGTAGCCGATCTCAAAAGCTACTAGCGGAGATCAGTCCGCTTGGTGTATCACACAGATGCATGAGTTGCTCGTGTCCATTGAACTGACCGCCGAAAGTTTTCACATGGAGTGTTTATCCTATGTGTCTGTGAGAACTTTCATGTATCGATTGTATGACTAGTCCTTAGACTTGAGGTCTTTACAATCTTATGTGTGGATCAAATGACTTTGACATTCTCCTTTCCCGGTTCAAAGATCCGGTCATAAAGGTATGATTGGGTCATTTGTTGAAACACATGAAGTTTGTAAAGATACAATAGAGAATCGCCACTGAAATCGAACGACCATCTGATCGGAGGATAATTTATATTCAATTAAATTATAACAATTCATTTCATGTCCAACTTGAGGGGAACCCAAAAGGTCACACACAACAAAGTCGAAATCAATGGGTAACGGTACACAGTACATATTTAACAGCATAAATAATTGTTGTAGGAATTCTTCATAAATGGTTCAATATGTTTAATTATTAAACAGATTATTTATGAGGTTCCAAAGTGGCTTAGGGATTGGTGAATGACGATAGGGGCACTTTGGAAATTGGAAAAATGAATAAGAAAAAAAAAACGTGAATAGTAAATTTATTTTATTTTTTTATTTATTTTTTTATTTGTTTTGAATTCCAATTTGGCCCAAACTCTTATTAGGGTTTTATAATCTCATTAAACCACTATATTAAGATCCAATGGCTAAGATTTAATTAGCATTTATCCCACATCGGATTCTTAATTAATTTTGTTGTCTTTGGAGCACCTATATAAACCCAAAGAATTCTTTACAAATTTTTACACCAAAACCTTTCATATCTTAGGGTTTATATAAGTGAGCAACTCTAAAGTTTAAGAGTAAGCCACTGATTTTGAGGATCCTTAAGTCTAATTGACTAGAGGAATCTCAAGTTAAAAGTTTTGAGGTATTTGCCTAGGCTAGCACCAAGGGCAAAATACCCGTGCACTCAAGGTGTAGTATTGCCGTTGAGTTTTGGCTTTAGTGTGTGCACCTTTGGAGGCCACACACTTGGGTGGCTCTTTGGAACGTGGAAGAGCTTGCTGAGTTCGAGAAAAGCTTGTAGATTGGAGGGAAGAGTGGAGGATTCTTTGGTTCAAGTAAGTCTTTTTCTTTCTTTATTTTAATTAGAGTTCTTATGATAGTTAGCATGTTTAGGTTTATGTTCTTTGCATGTTTTATGAGTTTTTATGCTTAGAATATATAGTAAATGTCTAAGCTTGTAGAATAATCAAAACAAATGGGTCTTGCGCAAAGGGATAATGGCATAATAATTTTTAATTTTCCGCTGCGAACTCGCGGCCGCTTCCCAATAGTGGTATCACCGCGCCATTTTTGTTTTGATTAGTTCTCTCTCATTTGAACTCGAAATTGGGTGTGTAAAAGCTCATTGGAAAGCTAACACCCTGAAATTACTTTTAGGCATAAGTTTTGCATGATTTGGTTAAGATTTGAATTGTGAAATTGTATTTAAAGTTCACGCATCTGTAAAAAACGTGAATAGTAAATTTATTTTATTAAAATAAAATACAATATCATAATTAAATTTTAACCAAAGTTATTTAATGCCTAAAATAATTCCATCATATTAAAACTCATATGCTTGATGATTCTATGTATGAATAGAATTGGCATGATTATTTTATAGTGCAAGCATCTATGGACTTTCTAAGGAAATAAAGAGTCTATTGCTTATCCCTTAGCTAAGTAATTATTCCGTGATGAACTTAGAGATTTATTACCTTTAAGGATAATAAATATAAATCACTTGTTTATAATAAAAGACATTATAAAATATACAAGTGGGGTGGGACCAAGGCGTTAATAAAACTTTCCAAACTAAAGTTAATTTAACCAAATGTATTACTAGAGTTAGATAATGATTTGGTGTCTTCCTTCACTCAATACATTTTTATAGCCAAAAGGAAAAGTTGTGAAGACATCTAGATAATCATTTACTCAAAGCTTACCTTAAAGCATATTTAAAGTGTTTGACTAATTTGGAGGATCTATTGTTTATTCCTGTCACCAAGGCAATAAGAGCCTAAGAGGTAAGGGTATTTAAAAGAGTTCGCTCTACCCTCCCTCTGGGGAATTTCCAATGGAGGAATCCATTTGACAGTTATTCACTTAAACTTGCTAAAATCCTCAATAATAATTTAAGTCTAAAATTTGCCTCCCATTGTAAAGTATAGACCCAAAGTGCTTAAACCGTATTGGCAGGACTAGGCTTTACCAGACTGACCAATACCAATTTGTCCCTAAATCGTACTATTGACAATTGTTTGACTTTTCTGAGTCATAAGACGCAACGACCCTTAGGCATGGTCTTATAACTTAGTGGAAAATATTGGGTGTCCACAAGGACTAGCATAAGCTATGGCATGTTTGATTGCCCAAACCAATGATCAAAGAATTTTGATTTATATCATAAATTGGTTGGGAACTGTGGGACACAGAAATCGGCGACGCTGTTCCAGGCTCGCGGCCCGGTCGGGAGTACGGAGTAGCCCGCGGGGGAACTAAACCGGAGAAATAAAATGGAGTCGCCACTCGGTGTGAACCGGGAAAATGAGATTTAAGGCCGCACTCACCCCTCGCAAGGGAAGACCTCAAACCGTTGGGTTCAGAATGGTCCCTTACTTATGCCACTTGTGATTATATGATTTGTGTAATGAATTAACCGAGTCTATGCAATATATATGCTCAAGGACAACTTAGATCTAATATGCATTCATCAAAATAACTCATAATCTAAGTTTGCATGCTTAGAAAATGAGTCATTAAATGGCAAACATGCAGTATAACACAACGAGCATTTTGAACCATCAAAACAAAATAACAAATAACTATTTAAACATAAACATAAATTAAACGAAATATCATGCGTAAAAAGAACATAATCATGCTTCGAAAATAAATAACAAACTCAATTAAATCATACTTCAAATAATAAATAAACAACCTATAAACTACAACATGCTCAAATACAAATTTGGATGAGACGAGACATGTGTATCTTAAGTGATATGTGGCGTTGTATCCCGAGTGCAGACCGCAATACCGTCCATTCGGAATCGGCTATGGAATTTACGTCCGGGTTTCCATCCGATATACCACAAAAGGGAACACATATCCTGCTCATCCAACAATCACATTATGCCTCAAACGACTCTCATACAATAATATTTTTTAAAAAAATAAAAGATAATAAATAAAAGGGTGCCCTCAGGTCTAACCTCTTTTTTCGTTCCTCGAAAGCGCGTTACAGGGCCGTCGGAAGGGTTATTGCTCCACAACTTTTCTGATTCACTAATCCGACATTTTTCCTCGTTGTTTTGCTGTTCGGGCTGCTGTTTGGCCTCCGTTTTACTGCTGTTTCCTTTGTATTTTCTGCTCACTGTTCAGGTCATTGTTTTGACGTTTCAACGGACTATTTTTGGCAGTTTCGGGGTGCAGTTTTGGGGAGTTTTACTGGGCGGTTTTGAACAGTTTTTGATGTGGGTTTAGGACAGTTTCTGGGTGTGTTTTCTGGTTGCAGTTCGGGTTAATTCGGGGACAGTTTTGTGGGTTTTACTGGGTAGGTTTCTGGGCAATTTTCTGGGATAGATTTGTGGCTGAACTGGACTGTTTGCAGGTTTGAAGAAGGTTCGTGGCTGCGATTCTTTGTGAGGGCAGTTTCGTTTGTAAGCAGTGGACGTGTGGCTGGTGGCTTTCGCTGAGTATAAGGTGCCAATTGGTCGGTGAGCTGTGGCTGCGTGTGTTTGATGGCAATTGTTCATGTCGGTCATGGTTCAGTGTGTGTTTTGTGGCTGAACCATGACCGACATGAACAATTGTTGTGGTCTTGTTGTTAAAGAGGGAGAGATGAGCGAGAGAGTGATGATCTAGGGAGCTATTTTTGTTGTCTTACCGTGAGCTGTGTTTGATGATCTTCTGAGGGGCTGCCGAGAGCCAAGCGAGAAGAGAGTGATGATCTAGGTTTACATGAGTGGGTTTAGGTCATGAGAGAGAGAAGATTCGGCAGAGTGATCAGATAGAGAAGGTGACAATGGTTCTTATCGTGGTCGGTGGAGTTATGCCTCAAGGTGGTTCACGTGGTTGGCTGTGTGTGTTTATTTGTTGATGTCATGGCTGTTGGCGGTGAAGACAGATGGCGTGAATCGGATTTATTTGTGTTTGCCTGGAGGGCTGGTATGATGGACGGCCAGGCGTGAAGGGCTGAGTGGTTGATGAAGGTTGATGTTTGTGGCTGCCGATGGATAGTTTTAGGGCTTCATTCGTGTTTTTCCATGAGAGGGTCCGAGGTGAGAGAGTTCAGAGGGGAAAGAGATGAAGGCAGTAGCCGTGAGTGTCTTGGTGAGAAGAGGGAGGCTGTCTAGGGTTTTATTTGTTTCTTTGCTGATGTAGTTTGAGAGTGAATGAGAGGAGAGAGCTTAGGGTTGGGTTATGTTATTCTTTTATAGTGAGAGGGTATGGGAATTTTATTTTAATTTGGTGAGTGGTTTATTTAATTTGGTATGTAATTTTTAATTTAATTTAATTTGTTTGATTGGTTTTAATTTAATTTGTGAATTAAATTTAATTAAGATTTCAATTTAATTGGTTTGTGATTTTTAGGTTAGGTTATTTAATTTCAATTTAGTTTTTTAATTGGTTTAATTTAATTTCAATTTAATTAGTTATTTAATTTGATTATTTAAATTAGGAATGTGATTTAATTAGATTTTAATTTAATTTAATTTAATTAAAGTTTAATTTAATTTAATTTGTGACATGTATTTTAAATGTTTTAATTTGTGAGATGTGTTTTAAAATAGAGGTCCAACAAGCGAACCCGAAGCGAAACAAGCGAGTTAAATCCGACCAAATTCTAATTTCCAACTTTGCCCTTCCGACGTCCGTTTCCCGCGGCTTTCACAATCAAAGAGGTAGTGTCTCCATATGAGACTCATCATCGGGATTTATATGCAAAAATGTAGTGCCTACAGGAACCTACCTAATTATCGTATTTTATAACGACCGGCCCTAGTGTAGGCATTGCATTTTCGCATGTGAAACCCGATGATGAGCCTCATTTGGAGGCACTACCTTTTGAGTCACGAAAGCCGCGGGAAACGGATATCGGAAGGGGAAATTCAGAATAAACAAGCTCACTGTCTTCGTTAGTGCTGCGTTCGCTACTTCGTTCGAACGGAAAACAGATTGCGGGTGTTCGTGTCGCGTTCGAGGAAGCGTTCGAACGGTGCCGGTAATTCTGGTTTTGCTGCTAGCCTCACACCCAGCCCATTTAGCTCCCCAAAGCCCATAAAACACATCCAAAATTAAATAAATAAATATTAATTTAAATATTAAACATTAAATAAAATATTTAAACCATTTACCAATTAAATAAAATATTTACCTAATTTAAACTAAAATCATGCCTAATTTAAATAATTTGAATATATTATATACTAAAACTAAAAAGAAGATATGCCTAATTAAAATCAATCCTAACCAATTAAAGCCAATCATATATTTGACTTCCTAATCTAATAAGATAATTACCAATCTAAAATATTTGTATTCCTAAACCAACACAAATTAAATATTACAACTTCCTAATTTAAAATATTTTGTCCCCCATCAATCTTGTGTATGCCTTTCTTGGAAATCCTAATTGAATACCAAAATCCTTTCCTTGTGAGACAAGGGCAACCCCTAGCTCTCTTCTATATAAACATGCACTAACCTAGCCACTTTTTCTCTAGACTCTCTAATGCACACCTAAGACAAAGAAAAACACACTTGACATATACACAAAAAGAGAACAAAAGAGCCCCAATCATCTCCTCTATAGCCGAATCCACCACAAGTAACCACCCTCACATCACCGAAACTACAAGCACCAAAACAACCCCTAATCACCACCGAAAATCAGCCCCTCTAAACCTCCATACATCACCGAAAATCACACAAACACAGCAGCCTAAATCACTCCCAAAACAGTCCCTAAAATCCCTTAAAACAGTAACAGAAAAGACACTTACAATCCTTGAAATAATCACACAAAACAGCAGCCTAAATCACTCCCAAAACAGTCCCTAAAATCCATTAAAACAGTAACATAAAATACACTTATAATCCTTGAAATAACCACACAGAACAGTCCACCAAGAACACCAAAACAGTCCACAAACAGTAAGCAGAGGACACAGAGGAAACGGCAGCAAAACCACAAGGAAACAGCAGCAAAACGGAGTCGGAACAGTAGCTTGAGCGGCCTGACAGCGAAGGAAGAGGCAAACCAGTGAACCAGAAAATTTGCGGAGCTTTACCCCCTTCCGATTTTCGTGAAACGCGAGTCCGAGAGACAGCTTAAAAGGTTAGACCTGAGGGTATCTTTCACACTTATTCTTATTTAATTTCTGGTCATTTATTTTGATTATATTTTCTGTATTTGTGGCATTCGTTGTGTGTATGATGTATGTTGTGGGTATTGGATGAATGGAAGAGTGTCGTCTCTTGTGGTATATAGGATGGAAACCCAGACGTAAATTCCGTAGCCGAATCCGAATGGATGGTAGTGCGGTCTGTACTTGGGACACAACTCCACGTACCACTTGAGTAAACGGCACCTTCTCTTGTTTTGTGTTGCTTTGGTTTATTTATTTTTCGTTATTTAAATTCTGTATGTTGCTTATCCCCGTATGATACGATCGAGTGCTTGGGCTTAGTAAGTGCAATGAAAGGTTCCCTAATTGGAGGGGTTAAAATCCTTCACCACGACGCTTTGCCGCACCGATTGATGTGTGTTCGGTTGAATGCGAGATACGTTCAATCGAGCATACCTAGTTTGATATGATTGTCTTTATTTTCGTATGCATGATTCAACCGAGCGCATGGGTTTAGTAAGTACGATGTGAGATCCTCTATGGGGAGGGGCTAAAGCCCTTTACCACGATGTTTTGCCGCTCCGGTTGATGTGTGCTCGGTTAGATACAAGATACGTTCAATCGGGCACACTATGTTTAATATCGTTGCTTTTAATTCTTTGTATGCATGATTCGGTCGAGCGCATGGGCTTAGTATGTTGGTCTAAAGGTCCTCTCTTTGAGAGATCAAGAGCCCCAAAAGGCCACCTTTACGGCAGTACTTCGCCGCGCCCCTTTATTTGTCGTTTATGTATTGCGTCCCATTTCATGCATCAGGTCTGTTCCCGTTCGAACGCGTTTACAAACGCAACTCGAACGCACATGTATTTTGCCTTGTCATGCATCAAGTCTTATTTATGTTCGAACGCGTTCACGAACGCCATACGAATGAGAGTATTCTATTTCATTTATGTTCGAACGCGTCAATGAACGCCATACGAACGAGAGCATTCTGTTTCATTTCTGTTCGAACGCGTTATCAAACGCCATACGAACGTGAACCTTCTGTTTACCGTTCGAACGCGTTTACGAACGCTACACGAACGCGCACCCACTGAACTGAGTCCTCTTCATTAGATTTCATGCATAGTTTTCCTAGTAGCTATCTCCACATGTATAAATGCAAATATGTTAATGTATTACAATTCATATTCTTATGTCATGATAACATTTGAGTATTATTTCTTGCGGTATATCGGATGGAAACCCAGACGTAAATTCCGTAGCCGATTCCGAATGGACGGTAGTGCGGTCTGTACTTGGGATACAATTCCACGTACCGCTTGGAAAAGTGCCCCATATGTGTGCTTGTATGGTTAATATGTGTGCTTGTGTTTTCCTGAATGTGATATGCAAATGAAGCTGTATGTTCGTTGCTATTTTGATATATGTTAAGCATGCAATTTTAAATGTGAGATATATGTGAAATGTGTACATAAGTTTTATTTTGCATATGAGAATTTAGAAGCATGATACTCTTGGAAATAAGTGTTACTTAAGCTTGATTAAATTATTACATAAATCCTTTCATTACAAGTGACATAAGTAAGGGACCATTCCGAACCCAACGGTTTGAGGTCTTCCCTTGCGAGGGGTGAGTGCGGCCTTAAATCTTTGTCCCGGTTCACACCGGGTGGCGACTCCATGTTATTTAGTACTTCCCAACTAGGCCGCGAGCCTAGGAACGGCGTCGCCCAGGTTCTGTGTTCCCACAGTCTGGCGACTCCACTGGGGATAGAAAGTTGGCCCCGAAATATTGTCTTGTAATGTTTGGATTTATGTTTTAATTGACCATGTCTATAGTGGATAAAGTGGGGGTTTAATCAGGGGCACTTTGAGGCTAGGTAATGGTTTGGTGTCTTCCTTCACTCACTACCTTTCTAGACGGAAAAGCTGTGAGGACACCTATATGGCCATCTACTCGTAGCCTTTGTGATGGACTAATTTGGAGGACTCGTTGTTTATTCCTGACAACAAGCGATAAGAGCCTAAGAGGCTTGGGTATTTAAGTGTGCCTCACTCCACCTTCCCTCTGGGGAATCTACAACGGGAAATCCATTTGACAGTCCGTCACACACCATAGCTCATTGGCACGTACCTTAGTGTATAAAAAGGGATACGCTCACTTGGTCGCTTGAACCCTTGAGTGGGGAGACCTAGTTGTGGGCTATCCTTCGCCAGTGAGAGCCTTTGTCCATACTCTTGCAAATCCACCCATAGACTGGTTTGTATGGTTAAAGTAACAATTATTCCCTTGAGAATGTGCTTATGGACCATCCTCATTTGGATGCAGTTGGACTATTATCAGAAATGCGCGCTTGCTGGGCCATTTAAACTGGGACAATGATGTATTCCATGACTATTGGGCCAAAGGCGTCTAAGTGTTGGTGGGCCACCTTGTGCTTGTTTTCAGAATATTATCATTTGGATTTAGTTGGGCTCTTTGCCATAAGACATGAACTCGTTGGGCCATTTAAACTGGGACGGGTTCACCCTTATGACAGTTGTCCCAAAAGCTTCTAAAATGATAATAGGCCGATTTTTTTGAGAATTTTATTTGATTTAATATATGCATATCATGCATGCATATACCTTGTTGACATCCTCTGTGTCTTAAAAGACACCATAGATTCCGTTTGGGTTAGAGAAGGAACCAGACTCACTAAAAGAACAAGTATGAGTGAATCCGATAATGAGGTGTCCCGTATGGATCAGTTAGAGAATGGTCTCGCCAAGATCACTGAACAGTTGCAGGCTTTGACTACTGCTATGGCTGGTATAGCTGGGTCTCGTGCCGGGGTTCATTCTGGGGATGTGAGGCAAGAGGAATCTCCGAACAGATTGGGGGATGATATCCCCGCTTCTTATGATGATATGGCAGAGTATGCAGCAGGCAGAGTATCTGGGTCTCAGACAGAGTTACAGAAACTTCGGGATCAGGTTGAGTCGGTTACCCGCAAGATGAGGGGTAAGAATGAGGATTTGCTGGATTATGACACATGACTTTTGAGGAACAGTTGCATGCACAGTTCAAGATGCCGGATATGGCTAAGTTCAACGAAAATGGGGATCCGAGGGTGCATCTCCGACAGTTTGTATCAGTCATGAGTTCAGTTGGCTTATCTCAGCGCCAGGTACAGAAAATGTTTGGAATGTCGCTTGAAGGAGCTCACGTGGTATGGTACCACAATTTGGAGAAGAAAGTAAAGGAAGATTGGAGGGAGTTGGCCGATGCTTTCCTGAAGCAATATGTCACTGACTTGGAGATCGATTTATCACTCCGTGATCTGGAGAATGTTAAGCAGAAAGCGGAGGAGAATTTTAAGGAGTATGTGGACCGGTGGAGGGGTCAATTATTGAAAATGCAGACTCGGCCTTCGGAGAAGGATCAGATCAAGATGATTATCAAGGGCACCAAGCCCTCCATTTACGGCAAGTTGAGGAGGATGCCCTCCATGATTGCAGACTTTCGGCAGTTGAGGGAAACTGTCATGGATATTGAGGAAGAAGAGGCCGAGAATAGAAAATTCTATGGTCTAAACAGGAGGCCCATTGGGGGAACATCGGGAACAAAGCCCGTTTCTGCTGAAATTGCTGCTATCCGGAACAGGCAGTTTTCCAACTTGGGAAGGCCCCTGTCTAAGGTGCTAGAGATTTTGAAGAGGCAAGGGCTTTTAAAACCCTTGGATACCAAACCATTACCCAATCCCCTACCATCACATTATAACCTAAGCCTTTACTGCCACTTCCACCGACAAAAAGGCCATGACACCGACAACTGCGCCCGACTCCGCCATGAAATCCAAGACCTAATAGACTCCAAGAAAATACCCAACCCAGAAACAGAACAGCCCGACACACACAGAAACCCCTTACCCAACTACCGTGCCGTACCACCACCAGCCTACATGATCAATTCTGGCCTCCCAGAAGACCTTGTCCTAAAATCCTTTCACCCTCAAGCCTTTTGCCTGGGAATCTGGGATAGTACTAGTGAGGATGAGTTTGAGCAGAAGAAAAACTTTTGACTTGATTTCTCTAGCAGTGATGAGGAGGAAGTAAGGGGAATGACACGTAGCGGTCGTTTTTACAATGATATGGCGGAAAAGGGTAAGGAAGCTTTGACAGATGGTAGAGAAGTGGTTGAAACTGCAGAAAATACTGAAGGAGATGTAGTGCTGAGGCAATTGAGGAAGACTAGAGCACAAGTGAGTATCTGTGAACTATTATGTGCATCTCGGGAGCATAGATAGGCTATGGTTGAGGCCTTGAGCAAGATTGTGGTACCGAAGGATGCCAACCCCGCAATGTTTGTTGGGTCGGTTCAGAAAGAAGCTTTGCAGATATCCTTTTCTGAGGATGAACTCCCGGCGGAGGGGAGAAATCATAACAGGCCTCTATTTATCAGGGCCGAGGTGAGGGGCAAGAAAACTTCATGTGTGATGGTGGATGACGGTTCGTCCATTAATGTGTGCCCGTTGAAAATTCTGGCAAGATTGGGTATGAAAGCAACAGACTTGGACCCCTCCAGTATGACTATTAAAGCTTATGATGACAGTAAGCGGGGAGTTGAGGGTACCTTTGTGGCTATGGTCAAGGTAGGGCCGATTGAAGATGAGGTTGAGTTCACAGTGCTGGACATGCCAGCCACTTTTGCCTTATTGTTGGGAAGGCCTTGGTTTCACAAACTTGGGGGCGTGCCTTTCACTTTGCATCAGATGATCAAATTCCCGTATGAGGGAGAAATTGTTACCATCCGGGCTGAGTTAGATAATGCCGTGGCTGCCTTGGAGATACCACCTTTCACGAGGTTCCAGGTATCAGCCACTTTTGAGGAGTGGGTGGATCCTAGGGTGGCTAGGATTATGGAGAAAATGAAGTTTGAGCCGAGTAAAGGTTCAAAATTGCCGGATTTCAGAGGACAGACTACTCGGAAGGGTTTGGGGTACAAATCTGACGAAGAAAAGCCAAAGGTCAAGAAAAAGGGCCTGAGACTGATGGAGTGCTTTGTGAAAGCTTCAGGGTATCAAGGAGAGCCTGAACCTGTGGAAGTCAATGGGATTGTGGTGCCTGGGTTTGAGATCTTCCAGGATTTGTTGGGTGAGAAACCACTGACTGGAGAAGCTGTGGAAACAGAGATTTGGGAAGAAGAATTAATGAAGTTAGAGAGCCTGACTCTGGAAGAGGATGAGAAGCCTGAGAAAGACCTGATTGCAGAGGAAGAAGTGTCTCTAGATGATGAAGACATTTACCTTCCTGATTTGTTTGAATGTACTTCCGCATTATCCAATAATAAAGACATTTCTTTTGCTTACTTGCCTGAGTCATTTCCATTTACTCTGCATGAATCAAGCATATTTGACATCAGTTCAGCCAGAACTATTGCATTTAACTTGGGTACACTTGAGAACCCCAAAGAAATTTTAATTGCAAGTGAAGTAACCTCCGAAGAGAGGGAGAAACTAGAAGAAGTGTTGGTCAGATATGCCAAAGTATTTGCTTGGTCCTATGAGGACATGCCCGGGGTAGACAGAAACATTGCCCAGCACACAATACCAACTTATCCGAATATAAGGCCAGTAAAGTAGAAACTTCGACGGATGAGACCAGAATGGGCTGAGAAAGTCAGAGAGGAAGTTAAGAAACAGATAGATGTGGGGTTCCTGGAAGTGGTAAAATATCCTGAATGGTTGGCTAACATAGTACCGGTACCGAAGAAAGATGGGAAGGTCAGAATGTGTGTAGACTACAGAGATCTCAATAAAGCCTGTCCGAAAGATGATTTCCCTTTGCCGCATATAGATGTTCTGGTTGATAGTGCGGCTTTGTCTGCTATGTATTCATTTGCAGATGGATTTTCAGGGTACAATCAGGTTCTCATGGCTGAGGAAGATAAACACAAGACTGCATTTGTTACCGAGTGGGGTACCTATTGTTACAAGGTGATGCCGTTTGGGCTTAAGAACGCAGGAGCTACTTATCAGCGGATGGCCACTACACTCTTCCATGACTTGATGCACAAAGAGATTGAGGTGTATGTGGATGACATGATGGTGAAATCAGAAACAAGAGTTGGGCATATGGAGGCATTGGAAAGGTTCCTTCAGAGAGTTGACAGATATAACCTGCGGCTTAACCCCAAGAAATGTGTGTTTGGGGTGACATCAGGGAAATTGCTTGGTCATACAGTGGGAATGGGTGGAATAGAGGTAGACTCCGAAAAGATCAAGGCAATCACAGAAATGCCTGCACCGAAGACAGAAAAGGAAGTCAGGACATTCTTGGGAAAGATTCAGTACATCAGTCGGTTTATTGCCAAGTTGACATCGGTATGTGAGCCTATCTTCAAACTGTTGAGAAAAGATCAGCCAGTGAGATGGAATGAACAGTGTCAGACCGCCTTCGACAGAATCAGAGAGTACTTGGTGAAGCCACCCGTATTGAAACCTCCGAGGCCGGATAGACCTTTGATATTGTATTTGGCTATAGAATCAGAAGCATTGGGGGTATGATGGTACAGGCAGATGAGACAGGGGTAGAACATGCAGTTTATTATCTGAGTAAGAAGATGCTCCCGTATGAGGCTCGATATCAGGAGGTTGAGAAGATCTGTCTTGCAGTGGTATGGCTTCCAGAAAGTTGCGACATTACTTCCAGTCTTACAAGATCCAGGTGGTGGCAAATGAGAATCCTCTGAAATATCTTCATTCAGTGCCTTCACTAGTGGGAAAACTGGGCCGATGGTTGGTATTGTTGACAGAGTTTGACATTGAGTATCTCACCTCCAAAGTGATCAAGGGACGAGCAAGTAGCGGAATTTCTGGCATTGCAACCTGTTGTGGGGGATCAGTATAAGTTTGAGTTTCCAGATGAAGAGATCCAAGCAATAACAGTTCAGAGATGGAAGATGTATTTCGACGGGGCAGTGAATTACAAGGGAGCCGGAATTGGGATCGTGATAGTAACCCCCGAGGGAGAGACTTTGCCTTTTGCCAAGAGGTTGACATTCAGAGTAACTAACAACATGGCCGAGTACGAAGCATGTGCTTTTGGTTTGACAACATTGATAGCCTTGAAGGCCGGGAGTGTGGAAATCTACGGAGATTCTATGTTAGTAGTCCAGCAGATGCGAGGAGAATGGGAATTGAGAGAAGAACGGTTGAAACCTTACCTTTTTCACCTCAGAAAGTTGGCGCAGGTTATCCCCGAGTGTCAATTTCAGCACTTACCGAGAGAAGAGAATCAGATGGCAGATGCATTGGCTACACTTGCAGCAACTTGGGAAAATCCAGAGAAGTTAGTGATGAGACCGTTGGTACTGACAACAGCAAGTAAACCTGCTTATGAGATAGAAAGAATTCTGGAAGTTGAGGTTGACGACAGTAAACCTTGGTATTATGACATTCAGAGGTATCTGGAACATGGTGAATTCCCGGAAGGGGCGGGCAGAAAAGACAGAATAGCCATTCAGAAGTTGGCTTCCCAGTATGTGACTTTGAGAGGGGAACTGTACAAGAGGCAGGCAAGCGGTATTCAGTTGAAGTGTTTAAGAAAGGAAGAAGCTCAACATGTAATGGAAGAAGTACATGCCGGGGTATGTGGTCCGCACATGAACGGGTTGAATCTGTCCCGCAAGATAGTGAGACAAGGTTTTTATTGGTCAACCATGGAAACAGACTGCGCGAAGATGGTAAAGCACTGTCATGACTGTCAAGCACATGGTAATTTGAATCACTTACCGCACACAGAATTGCACGGGTTGTCAGAGCCGTGGCCTTTCTCAGCATAGGGAATTGATATGATTGGGGAAATTCAACCAAATGCATCAAATGGGCATCGCTTCATAGTGGTGGCAGTAGATTACTTCTCAAAGTGGGTGGAAGCCGAATCCTTCCGTAATGTTATAGCGAAGTAGATGGCAAAGTTCATAGCTCGGAACCTCATTTGTCGGTATGGTATGCCGCATCATGTAGTGACAGACAACGGGGTCCAGTTTCAAGGAGAGACGAAGGCAATGTTACAGAGGCATGGGATAGGCCACCACAAGTCATCATCGTACATGCCGCAGGCAAATGGGGCAGTTGAGGCAGCCAACAAGACTATAAAGACAATTTTAGCCAAGATGACTGAAAATTGTAGAGATTGGGCCGAGAAATTACCGTATGCTTTGTGGGGGTACAGAACATCAGTAAGAACAGCAACAGGGTCCACACCTTACTCCTTGGTCTACGGAATGGAAGCAGTATTGCCAGTAGAAGTGGAAATACAGTCCTTGAGGGTATTAGCAGAGGCAGAATTACCGGAACAGGAGTGGGCCGCACAGAGATTTGATCAGTTAGTACTGTTGGATGAGAAGAGAACGAAGTCTTTGTATCACATGCAGTTGTATCAGAAGAGACTAGCCCGGGCATTCAACAAGAAAGTACGTCCCACAAAGATCAGAAATGGTGATTTGGTACTTAAGCAGTCGAGGCCGTCAACGACAGATCCGAGAGGGAAATTCAGGCCTAACTGGGAAGGACCTTACATCATTCAGAAAGTCATGGGAAATGGAGCAGTGAAGCTATCAGACTTGGAAGGAAACGAGTTCACCGAGCCGATCAACGTAGACAGATTAAAGCAGTACTTTGCCTGAGGAAGAGAAGACTGAGCAGTCACCACAAGGATCGACAGAAGATCTAACCCAACGGAATAGGGAAATCATTCATGCATACACGTAACGTTGCATTCTCTTTGTGTTTGTTTCTATTTTGTGTTCGCAGGTTCAAAGAAAGAAGAAAGCGGCAGGAATGAGCCAAGCAACGTCAACGCAATTTCAGTTTTTGGGGTGAGTCCTTGACCGGCGTAAACACACACGTATAACGCAAGCGCACGTATCGTTCAAGTAGTATAAAAATATCGATCCCACGAGGACTTAATTCCTACTGTTGTTATTAATTGTTGAATCTATTTATTTACAAATATCTAATTAAATGGAGAAGAGAATGATTGTTTGATTGGTTGAATGTGGTTTTACAAAATAAATAAATAAAAAGACAAAAGAAAATACTAAGGAAAATAACAAAAGACACAAAGATCTAGGGTCGTGAATCATTCTAATATCATTTAAAAGATGAAGTGGTTATTTTATGTTTGTGTAATAAATCAGTTTACTAACCTGGAACACTAAATTATGCAAAAGCCTATGTCGATGGTCAGACGCAAATACCCAGTTTAACCCAATTGAACCATATGTCTATGTCAACCAAATTATCTGGATTCATTAAGTTTAAGTTCCAATTATGGCTACCCCCGCCCGACATGTATATTCCTATCCTGTAAGGAAATCTATTAAAGGGTTATCTATCCTCAAGGAAGATCGTGGGCTATTAAGTCTAAGGCTGAAACCTAAAATCCCTATGTCTAGTTCATTTTAGATTTACCACATCAATCTTATTGGTGATCAGACAACAAGAAGCATTAAGCTTAAGACTTAATAAGCAAACCTTTAAATTACTCAAACTATAAAATAACCCCTTATAAACCGGTGATATTAGAATTCATCACAACCCCAGATAACTAACACATAACTAGGGCTAGTAACAACTTAAAAGTAAAAGACATAAAGTAAAAATACTGAAAAGTAAAAGACATAAAGTAAGACTGAAAAGTAAAATAAAATAAAATGTTAAGGTAAAAGGAATTACTTTTACTACTACTAATTTAGATATCTCCCATAAAATAATATATAAACTTGTGATAATAATACCAACCGACCATATAGGCGGTATCCTGATTAAGTCAAATTAAGTCCAACCAGCCATAAAGGCGGAACCAAAATTAAATTGCCAACCGACCAATCTGGCGGTATCATTTATTAGTCAGGTTTAAACCAGATTAAAATGAATTACCAACCGACCAATCTGGCGGTATCCTTTTTAAGTCAATATTTTAAATAGTGAATATATTATTTTTAAGGGAGATTAATCTAAATAGTAACAGTAAAAGAATTACCTTTCACCCTAGCTGGAGAAGTTACCTCCTCATGGTAAATAGTAAAAACTGTAAAAAGTAAAAAGTAAAAAGTAAAAATTAAATTACTATTATTACAAAAAGTAATTAAAATTATTTACAAAACTAAAAACTAAAAATAAAAAAAAAAAAAAAATAAAAACTAAAGAATCTAGAGAGAGAAGCTCTCTCTTTAGAAGGAATTGAAGAGAGAGGAATGTGCAATGAATTCTGAAATCTCGAGCTCAATTTATAGGCCTCGGTAGGATCCAGCGTCGCGACGCCAGGTCCTCAGCGTCGCGACGCCGGATTTGTCGACGTGGCACGCTCTGGTTCGCTGGTTTGAAGATTCTGGATAAGATGATAAGGTGACACGTGGCAGAGTGGTTGGGCTTCAATTATTGTGACACGTGGCGGCTTCTGATTGGTCGCTGAGATTCTTATCCGCCACGTGTCAGATAAGGATAGGATACTCAATTATTGATGCTGACGTGGCGCTGACGTGGCGCTGACGTGGCGACACGTGGGAAAGAGACTGTCGGCACCATAGAATTGCGACATATGTCACGCTGTGATTGGCTGATGCTGACGTGGCGTCGACGCATGGCGAAGTTGACTTTTTGACCGATGACATGGCTGATGACGAGGCGACACGTGTCAACTCTGAGTGTCGGCAGCATATGATGATGACACGTGGCACGGCGCACGTTAGCAGGTCGGCTGTGATGGTGACACGTGGCACGGCGCATTTTAGCAAAGTCAAACTTTTCTCAGATTCTGATTTGTGGACCCGGCGCACGTTAGCACTGTTCGGCGTATTTTAGACGTCGCGACGCGAAAGTCTGGGCGTCGCGACGCTCAAAAGACCAAAATATCCCTGTTGACGCATTTTTGTCCGTTTTTGCCCCAAATTGCCTCCAATGCTTTCCAAACTTTATTTTATCTACAAAATAACACAAAACATATCAAAACGTTCACAAAACTCAAGAAACTATACAAAATATTAGGTTAAATGAGTGGGAAATAGTGATATAAATACCACTCATCAGTCCCAAGGGGCGAGGCCCACATCAGCTTGGGGGCGAGGCCCATATCATGTCATCTCCAG
>SKCR01006277.1:0-25952 GCA_019454045.1 Zanthoxylum bungeanum
CAAAATAACACAAAAACACATCAATACATTCACAAAACTCAAGAAACTATACAAAATATTAGATTAAATGAGTGGGAAATAGTGATATAAATACCACTCATCAACGTGCTATGGTTATATTGAGGGGCTAAACGCCACGTTGAAGTACAATTCATCGGGTACTAGCAGTTTTCACACATCGACTTGCACCTTTTGTTGATTGTGTCATGGGTACTAGCGTTCCACCCTGTGGATTTGATTATGTCACAGGGTTTCGCACATCGACTCGCCCTGAGGCACCAAATGCCATGTAGGTATTCATACTAGCTTATTTTCGAAGGTACAGGTCATCGAGTACTAGCATTCCGGCCTGGGGATTTGATTGTGTCACGGGGTTGGTGTGCTATGGTGTTGCGCTTTTCACACATCGACTTGTAACTTTTGTTGACGCCGACCACGAGTATTTATCCAGAAGATCAAATAAGTCTTTCCCATTTGAAAAATGAACAAGTGTGTGTGGATACAAGTCTTTATTGTAAAAGGGAAAACTTTATTTATATTCTTAGGGACCTACTGCCATTCTAACAACTCTTTACGCGTCATTCTAAAAGAGGCTTTATTGATAGTACCTTCACAGCAGTTCTGCATTTCAAGGCTTCTTAAGCCAAGTTCCATCCAAATTATCTAGGTGATAGGCACCCAGCCTAACAACCTCTGCTACATGGTAAGGTCTTTCCCATTTTACTCCCAGAGAACCTTCTTTAGACTTCCTTGTATTTAGAGTGGCCCGCCTTAGGACTAAGTCATCGAGATGAAAGGTTTATACCCGTACTTTTTTTATTGTAGAAACGGGTTATCCTTCGCTGATATACTGCCACTCTAAGTGTCGATCTCTCTTTTTTTTCTTCAACTAGGTTAAGGTGATGCCTGAGGAGGTATTCATTTCATTCTTCATCAAAGTACTGGAACTAATAAGTCATCATCTCGATCTCTGCTGGGATTACTGCCCACTTTCGTAGGCCAATGAAAATGGAGTTTCATATGTGGAGTCTTTGTAAGTCTTCCGGTGTAGGATTTCTAGTAGTTCTTTAAACTACAAGCCTTTGCATAACTCGAGCCTTGCCTTTAAGTTGTTCTTGATTGTTTTGTTTATTACTTTAACCTGTCTATTAGACTTTGGATGAGCATGTGATGCAAATTTCATGGTAATTTGTAGGTCCTCGTACAACTTCCTAAAGCCTGCTCTGTCGAATTATTTCCCATTATCTGTGATAATTTCCTAGAGAATCCCAAACCGATAGACGATATTCCTCTTTACAAAATCTATGACCTTCTTCTCAGTAATGGTGGACGAAGGCTCGACCTTTACCCATTTAGTGAAATAATCTATTGCCATAATAGTATACTTAGTATGTCCCATGCCTGTAGGTAGTGTTCTGATGAGATCTATCCCTATCTGAGTGAATGGCCAAGGGCTAGATAGAGTTATCAACTGCTTTATTGGTTGTTGTGGCACATTTGCATTCTTCTGACACCTATCAAATGCACGGGCCATGCTAAACCCGTCTTGATGCTTTGTCGGCCAGTAATAGCCTTGCATGAGTACTTTATGAGCAATTGATCTTCCCCCGATTGGCTCCCACAAATCATTCCATGAATCTCTCTTAAAATATAATTAGCTTCATCGGGCTCCAGACACCTCAGATACAACATTGTGTAGCCTATTCTATAAAGTACCACGTCCATAAGGCAGAAACGAGCTCTCTAATATCTCAACTTCCTTGCTTCATTCTTATCCTCTGGAAATTCCCCGGGTTCCAGATACTTTTTGATTGGGTCCATCTAGGTTGGTCTTTCTTCAGCTTCTACTTCCATCACACTTTGGTGTCCCACATTCTTCGGCTCAAGGATTTCTAGAGGGATGACCCGAAGGATCTTAGACTTTATAGATGATGCTAACCAGGCCAACAAATTTGCCTATTGGTTTCTTTCTCGACCAATATGCTCAAATGTCACATTTCCACTCCCCTCAAGTAATTTCTTTGCCTCCATAAGGCATGCTATCATGTTGGGCTCTCTTGCCTTAAACCCATCATTCAACTGCTGGATGGCCAATTGTGAATCATTTTTTACAGCCACATTTCTAACCCTGACCGCATCACAGAGCTTCAACCTCGCAAAATAGCCTCATACTCGACCTCATTATTTTTTGCCTCGAACAAAAACCTCAGGGTTTAGCTTAACTCTTTATCATGTGTAGGAGCGAAGCATGGGTCACTGCTATACCTATGACATCGGTGACCATGACACGATTGGGCTCGCAACGTATAGAGAGTAAGGATAGTCCACATGGAATAATCGATGAATAAATGAGTCTCTACCCAATATAAGACACTATGAATGTTTTAAGGCCACACTACACCCCTCGCAAGGTCAAACCTTAAACTTGTTTGGGTTCAGAATGGTCTCTTGTTGATGCCAATAAATATCCAGATTCAAATAAAGATCCACATGTCTTATAATATAAGAATCATGCAACAACAATTTAAAGGCACACAATAGTGCAAACATGGGTAATAAAAGAGTAAATTAATAGATGTAAATATCTAGAAGCATTGAATATCGAGAAGAAATGAGATAACACGCATTAAAAGAATCAGAACACATATCTTTCTGGCCTGGCTTTGAAGAAGCCTAGCAGGATAATATTTTTTTACGTACTTAATTTCCAGACATTTTTATCAACTTCTGTCCGAATTTATCACATTAATGGTTGGACTTGCTGGAAGTCTAGTTGGACATGCTGCGTAAGACAAAAGCACAAAATAATGCATGACAACAAATAATATGGGTATATCATGATTGAAACCTTTAACCATAAAATGCAGGGTCATGCATAACACTAATTATGATAATAATAGAGTGACAAAATAATCAAAGCTAAAATGCAATAATTAAACAATTAAAGAAGACGGAAGCATGATGATAAATATAGAGGCAAAGCCACACACGTTGTTTACGTGTGGTACGTGGAGTTGTATCTGAGTGCAAACCATACTACCGTCTATTGAGAATCAAAAATGGAATCTACGTCTGGGTTTTCGTCCTATGTACCACGAAACATAGACGGCCAAATGTAGCCAATTGAGTGGCTGAATTTTTTGTATGACAATTGTATGTCAAGTCGGACATAGAGGATGTCCGGCCAGATATACGATGTCGATGAACTAGAAAAATAAGATGCAGAGTTAAAGTTTTGGGGCCCTCAGGTCCTATATTTACATGTAACTTGGCTCCGAGAATACTTTTGAAAGTTCGGTTTGGCTGCTAGGTCTTGTAGGAGATGGGAATTAGGGTTATTGTGTTTTGGTTTTTTGAACGTTAAAATTTTTTTTTGTTCCTCTTGTGTGTTTTGATCCCCTTTTTATAGTGTGTAGAGTTTGGTTAATAAGGAAAATATCCCATTTGTCAAGAAAATTGGTTAAGAAGGAAAGTGAAGTTTTATGGAAATTGGTTAAGAAGGAAAGAGATCGAATCCTTCTGTAAAACTGGAAACTCGACGCATATCCAGCCAGACTTGGAGTATGTCCGCCAGATATTATGGTTTTATGTCCGACCAGACATAGGTGATGTCCAGTCCGGGTTTTGGCTATTCTCTTGGATCTCCCGGTGTTTCTTTCCCTTCCAGTATTAAACTTTACAACTTTCTCAAACTTTACAGGCGGTGTTCCCATAAGAGACTTATACAATACCTACATTATGCCCTTGCTAAGGATGACTCCAGTCTCATATCATTGTGAACCGACTGACCTATCCATAAATAATTTCAATTCTCTTCTTCTTCGACCACCATTACTTGAGGTTCGGTGAATTTCACTACAAAATTAGCTAAAACTTGCCCCTTGATAGACACCCGGGATAGATAACATATATCATATTCTCTAAGCTTTATCGACTATTTTACTAGATGATCCGAGGTTTCTGGATTATGCAATATTTTCCTAAGGAGGCGGTCGGTGTATATCTCGATGGGGTGAGCTTGGAAGTAAGGGCGTAATTTCCTTGCTATAGTTACTAATAATAGGGCCATCAATTCATGGGCTGAGTATCTAGTTTTTGCATCTAATAATGCTTTGCTAGAATAATAAATCGGCCTTTAGACTTTATCTATTTTTGTACTACCACTGACCTTACGCCATGTGATGAAACATCTAAGTACAAAAATAACTTTTCACCTGGGATTGGCTTACCCAAAAGTAGAGGTCAGGTCATGTATTCTTTGAGTTACTGGAATGCATCCTCGCACCCTCTTGTCCATTCTATCTCATTCTTCACCCTCTTCATCAATTGGAAAAAGACATGATACTTATCTCTGGCTTTAGAGATGAACTGATTAAGCTTTGTAACCCGACCAGTAGGGCTCTGTACCTCTTTCATTGTCCTCGGTGATTTCAAGTCCATGACAGCCTTGATTATCTGCGGGTTAGCCTCAATACCTCTCGCACTGACCATTTACCCGAATAATTTCATAGAGGACACCCCAAAAGCACATTTCTTTAGGTTCAACCTCATCTCATATCTCCTCAGGTGTTCTAAAGTTTCCCTGAGGTCCTTCAAATGATCCTTGGGCAGTACTGTCATTGTTATCATATCATCGACATAGACTTGCTTTATTTTTTTAAATGAAGGGCTTGAAGACTTGATTTACCAACCTCTGATATGTTGCCTCTGAATTCTTTAGTCCCAAAGGCATCACCTTGTAGTTATACAGTCTTTGATCTGTGATGAAGGTTGTCTTTTCCTTGTCTCTGGGAAATATTCTGATATGTATCCCGAGAACGCATCCATGAAGCTTAATAGCCCATGACAGAATGTTGAATCCACCAACTAATCCACTGTCAGAAGTGAAAAGCTATCATTTGGGCAAGCTTTGTTCAAATCGGAGAAGTCCACGTACATTCACCTTTTGTCGTTGGCCTTCTTGACTAAGACCACATTTGATACCCATTCCGGGTACTTAACTTCTTTTACAAACCTGGCCTGTATTAATTTATCCACTTTTGTGTGAATGGCCTCATGCTGCTTTTAGTTGAAGGCCCTTATCTTCTACTTCACTGCCTTGTGAGTCTAGTCTATCGACATGTGATGACTTATGACCCGTGGGTCTATCTTGGGCATATTTTTATGACTTCATGCAAAAACATCCGCATATTCCCTTAGGAATTTTATGAGCTCCTTCTTCAGACTTTGTTCTATCCCGACCTCTACCCTTAACTATCTTCTCCGAGCCAAAGAGCTCCACCGTCTCTAGCTCCTCCATACTGGATGGGGTCATCGGGTCTAGGATCAGAGGATTCCATCTCAACTGAGTCTTCTTCCTTTTCTTTTATTTTCTATCCTACAACATCATCAACACATATGGTTTTTTTGGACGTGGTTGTAAAATAGCTCATTGCCACCTTCTGACTACCACATACTACTCTAGCCTTATCCTGAGTTGGGAACTTCAATTTCAAATAGTAGTTCAACGTATCTATGATCAATTTCATTATGAATGTCTCTCCAAAAGCACATGCTAGCTACTCAAACAATCTACCACAATGAAGTCCATCATAATAATCTGAGTATGAGAGGCCGTCCCAATTGTCATTGTTAGTTGCACTTGACCAAGTGGAACAACCGTAGATCTCCAAACCCGTACAATGGAGTTGTATCCCTAATCAACGTGGTGAACTCCACTCTTAACCCATTCAGAGCCTCATTAGATATGATATCCACTGCACTTCCCACGTCTACTAATATTTTATCCACCTCTGACCCGCCAATGTTGGCCATGATTATCAACACATCGTTATGAGGGTAACTCACACTATGAGCATCTTCCTCAGTAAACATTATTAGAAATGACATGGACTTTTGAATCCTTAGAGCTCTCTCAGTGGTCAAGACCTCAGGATTGTTGATTCAGTAATAGTTCTTCCTTGCTCTTTTCGAGTCCCTTGCTAACGTTCTCCTGCCGACAATGGTGTGTTAGGGTTGGTGCTCGGAGTGACAATTCGAATCGTATTTATGTCCGATTCATAAATACGATCAATTATATTTTCCATAATTTTACTAATTTAATGGTAGCATCCTTGTCTTTTATATACTTATTCGATCTAATTACGATTAGATCAAAACTGAATCCGGTTCAATGATACATGTATATTAGACAAAGACCCTAGGATTTACAATATAGTGTGCAGTTACAACATAGTTTGTAATTGATATTGGGAAACACACTATTAGATGTATATCCTTAAATAAAGTTCATGGTCAAGATTTACAAACATGGGTTGGTCAATGGGAGTTATCGAATCTTATATGATTTTATTCGTTGATATTGAGTGTTACCGAATTAGTTTTCAATACTCTTGGGGTTATTCTCCATTAACACTAACTCATCTCTTTAATTAAGGTTCCATTTGTTTCTACAATTACATATATGATATGTATAGGTAGAAAATTCGAATCTTGAATTTGAGACTTTCTTTTGTATAATGGTTATATAATTGAAAGTACTTGTGCCTCGGAGGTACGAGTGAAAGGTTTATCATTTATTCTATTTAATGGAATATTGTATTCTATTTGATAGAATATCTTTTCTACGATTCCGAGTAATAAAATTGTTTTGTTACTTGATGGTTAACATTGGATGTTGACGATTGTAGAAAAGACTTGAATTATTGAAGTCAAATGTGAGAATGATAAACTATAAGTGGAACTACGTAATTAATTAGATGAAAAGACCCTTAGACAATTTCCGTATAAGTTCAATAGGATGCCAGAATCATTTACAAAGTATTCGATACTTAATGATTCTGTTGTTTTCTTATTGAAGAAAAATTTCCTATAACTTATAATGAGAGCGATATTTGATATCGATTTCGGAAGTTAGCATTGAATCATGGATCTAAAATTGTTCTAGCTTACTACGATCAAGTTTTGAACTTGATTAGGCTTTCGTTATGAATCGTTCGTAGAATGTGTAAATTATTTGCGCAGCAAAAGCAAAGTAAGCTTGATAAAGGTCTGACCTTTACAGTATGATAGTGAGAAAGTTATACTCAGTGATCTATTGTAGATTCTTAGAAAACTTGTCTCTAGTCTCACTAATTGAACAAATAAGGATCTGTTGGTTAATGTTGAAATTAAATTATGTATTTTGGCAAAAGAATGCAAAGTGGCGTTCTTGAGTGATTTCTTCGAATGAGAGATCCGTTGTGATTTCTTTGTTTGAAGAGTTCATTCTAGAATGGCCCTAGAGTTTGTATTCTGCTAAGATCATGGTTTGATATACTAGCTTATGGAGCCTATTGTAGACTCACATAAGCTTTCCGGAAATCTGTGTTCTCTGATTTTGATATCAGTCAGATTGTCTGGTTTTATCGAAGTATAGAGAATACATATTTGTCAGTAGGGTCAGTGGAAGCTTACAAATTTCTCAATAAACATTATTAGAAATGACATGGACTTTTGAATCCTCAGAGCTCTCTCAGTGGTCAAGACCTCGGGATTGTTGATTCAGTAATAGTTCTTCCTTGCTCTTTTCGAGTCCCTTGCTAACGTTCTCATGCCGACAATGGTGTGTTAGGGTTGGTGCTCGGAGTGTCAATCCGAATCGTATTTATATCCGATTCATAAATACGAGCAATTCTATTTTCCATAATTTTACTAATTTAATGGTAGCACCCTTGTCTTTTATATACTTATTCGATCTAATTACGATTAGATATCTGATTACGATTAGATCGAAACTGAATCTGGTTCAGTGATACGTGTATATTAGACAAAGACCATAGAATTTACAATATACTGTGCAGTTACAACGTAGTTTGTAATTGACATTGGGAATCACACTATTAGATGTATATCCTTAAATAAAGTTCTTGGTCAATATTTACTAACATGGGTTGTTAGTAATATCCGCTGAGACCAGTACATGTCGTATATCGTGACTTGGTCTAATGGTTTATCCCAATGAACCACGTGTCTCGAGATACGCATATAGATATGTAGGTGTTTATTTGATAAGACACTGAACGACTCACTGAAGATTTCCTAATAGATAGTACACCAACGTCAATAGGAATCTTCACGAGTTGAGCGAGCATAGTGGTCATTTGACTTGAGATGCCACAGTGGGATATATGAGTTATCCTCCTTACTTTGATGGCAGTCACGTCAACGATCTATTCATGATCAGACCTCCGTCTGTTCGTTGGGTGTGGACTGATGCTCATGATATTCAGTGCGTATCAAGACATGATCTGTCAGTCATGTGTACATGGCATAGGCATCCTCACGTGTTTATGATCTAGTAAATCCATGGCTGTGGTATAACTTCGAAAATTAGTTCCGAGTGTTATTTAGAGATCGTAAATTGAAAGTCGACTGTATTATACCAAACAGATTTGACATTTTCATCTATATCCCAGGTATAATATGGATAGCCTGTGACGGATGGATTATACATATGCAATGACCTCGACTTGCATGGTTTAGCGAGATTATTTGTGGTCATCATAATCCATGAGTGGGTGGATTATGGACACGAAATTGGATTTCGTGACGGATAAACCTAAACTTAGAGAGTCCCACAATATGAAGTGTACTCGTTGAGCACTTGGGCAACTCGATATAAATAATACAGATTATTCATAATACTTTATCGGATTAAATGAGTTAATTCGGATCGTTTAATCGGTTAAACGATAACACATGCTTTAGGGGATTTTGTCCGATAATAATTATTGTGTATTTGTATTTGATACATAATACGATTAGATACACATTAATTATTCGTCAAATGAGATTTTGACACAGACCATAAATATATGTATTTGTTATTTATTGTAAATAAAAATACATATATAATAATAATTACATTAATTAATTATTTGGATATTTAATTGTTAAATATTTGAATTATTAATTAATAACCTTTTTCCATAAATGTTATGGAATTTGTCCAATTATTATTGGTCAACATGGCATGAATTAAATTAGACTTTATGTGTCCAATTTTGATTGGATATTATAAAGTGTAATTCATTTAATTTGATTAAAATGAAAATGATAAAATTGCCCCTCCTTTACATGTCAAAGTCGGTCACTCCCATTTTTAAAAGAAAAATTATTTTCTTCTTCATTTGGACACACACCATGAACGACCAAACTCCTAAAAAATGGGTTTCCAAAATGGTTTGAAGAATCCATGGAAATTGAAGGAAAAATCAAAGAATCAGCTAAGGATTTAGGGGATTTAAGGTAAGTCTTCAAAACCTTAAGCTTGGAAATGTGATTTTTTTGTTTCTTGATGATTTAGAAATATTCTAGGGTTCCTTCAAATTCTATTTTCTTGGGGCTTTTGTTTGTGGTTGATGGAGGAGGAAGTGAAATGCATGTGTGAAGTGTATTTGGATACAATTAGTGTAATTAGTGTCCAATTTGATCAATTGTTGATGAGTTGCTATTCTAGAGTGTTATGACCACTCTTGTGACACCTAAAATTTTTCTTGAGTTGTTCATATGTGGTGACTTGATTTGATGTTGAGATTAATTTGATTAATGTTTGAAATTTTGGATTTAAAGCATGAAAAATGGTAAATTTGTGTTCTGGATCAGATCTGAAAAATTCAGTGCATATTTTTATGTATTTTATGTTATATTAATGTATTGGATGTGTTTTTGGGTGTTGGAACAATTACCGGAAATTATTTTCGAGTTAAAATAAGTGAAAACGGCCAAAAACGGCGTTACCAGGTGACTTTTAAGTCAACTGGGTGACGGCTGTCCAAACAGTGAATCCGTCACTGTTCGGGCAGCTCATGAACTGCCCTGACACTATTGGGGCTGACATGGGCAGTCCCCATAAGTGTCAGGTGGTCGGTTCGGTCAAAAACACATTTTGCGTCATTTTACGGAAAAACAGTTTTCGTAAAGTTTTGTGATTTTTCAACCTTATTTATGCTGATATTTTTTTTTGATTACATTTATGTTGATTTTGATATTGAATAAATAGGTTTAGGTGAAATAAGAATAAATTATTCATATTAGATATTGAATAATTTATTTGGTATTTGGAAAAAGTTTTAAATTACGATTTCGCCCGAACCACGCTTCCGCTGCGCCCATCGCCCAAAACCCCAACATGGTGAACATGGGCCTCTGCTCCCTACGCTACCTCGCCCTCATGGCCTCATAATCAATGCATTCCTTAAGGTAGTCGTTCCTCACCAGGTCCTCAATGTGCCCCTAGAGGTCTTTACAGCTTTCGGTGGCATGACCCCTCGTATTGAGATGAGGGTAATACACGCTGGTGTCTTTTTTGTCAACCGAGAGTCTTCTCAGGCCAGTCTCAGTCAACAACCATTTATCTTGCATCTCTCGTGCTATATGGGACAAAGGCCTGTTTAGGGTTGTGTGGGTTGTGCCCCCGCAATATGCACCACTTTGATTGGGGTCCTCCTCTCGTGTGTTGGGTTACTCTAAGTCATGAGCCTGAACTCTTACCGCATCAGGCCCAGTCCTCTTCATCCACCGCCTCTATCACAACAGATGTCTTGCCTTGATTCTTTCTTTTCCCGAGAAGCACCTTCTCAGGCTATCTTCTCTTCCACCTCTAGCAACACAAACCTCATAGCATGTTTCAAGGTTGTTGCATAGTCCGACACTTCCTGAAACCTAAGGTGGGACCACAATCTCCCAACCCTCAGTGCTCATTTAAAGCTTTCCAACGCTTCTGGGGACTCATACGCCCCTACTTCCAACACCAAATTATAATATCTATCTATAAAGTTCTTCAGCGGATCATTATCACGCTGCTTCATCGTCTTTAATGACCCAATTATCTTTCTAGGTGCGCACGCCCTATTGGATTGGAGCACAAATGACTTCCTCAATTGGGAGAAGCTGCAGATATCCGTAGTATTAAGTTCCTGAACCATAAGCTGGATGGTCCTCCCAAAATCAGTGGGAACACCATGCAGATCGCCTCCCCGACTATGCAGATTATCAACAATTTTCATAAATCATCCACCGTATTTGGTGGATGATTCACTTTTTTTTTTTTTTGCTTTTTATTTTTATTTTTATTTTTTGCTCTTTTGCTTTTATCTTTTGTTTTTTTTTCCCTTTTGTTTCCTTTCGTTTATTTTTATATATTTATATAAAATACATGTGTAGTTAAATACATCATAAGCTCATTTTGTCGTCAATCTAAACACGGTGAATATTTTCCAAGATCGATTTGAATCTAACTGTCACGTTCTTTTGTGTTTCTGGGTCTTGAAATTTAGATTTCATATCCATTTTCCTGTTGGACATCTGATGTAGTATTTTACCTACTCAATAAATAAAAATCACATTAAAAATATATAAAACATAAATTTAATTATTATTTCATAAATGTGCTAATTAAGAGGATTAATGAAACTACAAGTGCAAAATGATTAATTTTCCTTTTAATAAATGTACACTTTTTAGTGTTCATCACTAACCATTATAACAATGATTTCAACTCTTTTATATAGACTCCCAAAAGTACTGTTCCACTAATCTTGATGTCAGCCTATGTCACTTGACCATCATTACGGCCATAACTCTCCTCAATTACCCTCAGATCCAACCAATCAGATTAGCTCATTCCTTTACCACTGTACTGCCTATGTCGGCTCTGCTATGCCACTGTCATGCCACTGCTCCGCCCTATGGTGGCTGGCAGAGACTACGACCACTGTGAACCGTTGTTTTCTCTCCATCATCATTAGCCTTCTGGAAACACATGTTCCCATTTAGGACATACGTCATATGACCTCAATACTGATCGGTCTGTAATTCCATCTTCGTTCCTCGAGTTGGCATACCGAGGTAGATAATGCTTATCAAAGTCATGCCCAACCCCTCAACTAGGTCGGGTTCACACATAAGAATCTCATCGGGTTGGGTTTTACAGATTCTCAAACAACCCCAAATCCCTCTCTTTATGTGGTCGGGTCGGTACTACCAGCTTCATCTTTAACATGCTCTGTCCTCGGGAGAACTTATTTATACCATGATGTTAGGTCTTTCTGTCAAACCTCATCTCTCTCTAGGCCTACTTCTGGCCAAGTACAATATCTATTATACCCCTCCTCGATATACTGCATTCAAAAAACCACCATCAACAGATATCATGCACAAGTCATTTGTTGCCTCAAAAGCAAAGTAAAATTTGATTATAGACCCAATTCTAGATTTTAAAAAGGAATCATATTTTTCTTACATTTTGGGTTATAGATTTTATGCTCTATAACAAAATCCCAGATATGATGATGAACACAATCTGATTCACTGGCCTCAGTCCATCCTCAAGTGTTTTTTTTTTTCTTTTTTCTTTTTTTTAAAATAAATTAAAAGAGAAAAAAGAGCAATAGAGCGGCGCATGACAAGGCTATAAACACTAGATATTTTGTTTTGTTGTGACTCTACATGCACATGCATGGATACCTATATATTCATAAAATGATTTTGACTTTGATTTATTTGCTTAAGCACATGCACCCCTTCCTCATTTCTGGCCCCATAAATCCTGCCAAATGATGAGATTGTGTTCCCAATTTAAAATCTATTTGCATGATCCATCCAAAACAATTTTCTGTTCATTGATTTTGACAACAACAAAAAACTCCCTGCATGTAATTTTCCCTTCATTATTTAACTTCTTTTACATTTTGTCTTTGCAAGGACATAACGAATCTCAAATACACTCTCTTTTTACCCATTTCTCTCTAATAAAGATTCCCAGCACTTTTAATTATTATTTAAAAAGTAACATATAGACCCTCAAGGTTTTCCATAATATATTATTTGATTCCTAACATTTGAGGAGTGTGCATATAGATCCCATTCCAATTTAGTCAGTGTTTTCTGTTTATTTAGAGATATCAACTGTGGCATATAGAGATGAGCTCAATCCGATTTTTTTAAAAATATATAATATAAATTAATGCAAATTCTAATTTATTATTAGGATAATTTTGATTAATTTCATCCCGTTAAAATGAAGAAAATTTAATACTTTTTTGTGAAAATCAAAATTCATCATACTTAATCTATGCTCTAACTACACCATTGGATATCAAGCAGATAGTCAAACTCTATTTTTTTAGATCTATATCATAGTAAAATCATTTTCACAAAACAAAAAAAAAAAATCCGCACATTCGGTATTGACTTTGGTAACACACAATGCCAAGTCTTGGGTTAAGGCGGGCAAGATGCCTGTCTATGGCCCTCAAATTTTTTTAAAAGTATAAAGACTTCATATTTTTTATATATGATTTATGACCTCCAAAAATTAAAAATGACCTTGGCCCCAAGAATATCAGGACCAGATAACACAAAATAGATAAAAGAGGGTATGTAAAAAGTAAGAGAGTACTTGTACATTATGACAAATAGCTGAGATTAGGCATTATTAGTTTAATTTCAAAAATACTTTATCCTTCGAAAGATAATTATCTGGAAATTAGTTGAAATTAGAATATTTGACTAAACAAGACGAGAAATCATGCATGTTCGATCGGCATCTAATCTCTATGTTGTTTTTATTGTCAGCTTGCAATCTTTGATCTTTCAATATTAATTTCTTTATATTCCAATCATCTGCTTCAACTGTTCGAAGATAATTTGTCTAATTGTATTGTGTTTGTTTGAATATATGGTCGCAATTTTATATGTTTCGATCCATTTTATTGGTACAATGAATTCAATACAAACTGACACTATCCCTTGAAAAAAAAAATTGTATAAACTAATTATTGTTTTAAATTACCCAAACTATTAAACAACATTCGTTTATAAATTAAGTGTCATCATCAAATGCTTGTCTACCAAGAGATATTTAAGGGAATAAAACATCAAACTTAGTGTTGACGGTTGTTTTTTTGCTTGAAGGATAATTTGGGAAATCTATCACGTCGAATAAATCTCATCTAAACAGTGAATTTGTTTAGTTAATCGGAAATCCAAAACAAACTTGACAAACAAACAAGAAAATCACAGAGTGGTTCGACGGAGAGTGCCTCCAACCTACGTCTATGGGAGAATGTAGAATGTTTATATTACTCGTTTCTGGTCAAGACCGACCAAGTTACAAGTGTTGGAGGCTTACAAAGAATGTAAAATTCCTCGGGTCTCAACTACCCAGTTACAAATCTCTCAAGTAATCGGGCCGACCAACTTTCTCTCTCTCTATCACCAATTTAGAGGCTCTTGTTTTTGTACAAGTAGTGAAATGTAGAAATTCATAACCTTTGACATTGTGGCTTCAACCCCTTCATATATGCTTCAAAATCCACTATTCCACCAACCCATAACGCCAGCTCACGCTACCCTGTCATCATCGCCCCATGCTCTTTTTCCCCCTACAACTCAGCAAACAGGCACTTTGACATCTTACTCAACTATCTTCAGTCAGCAGAAACCCATCATTCCAACCTTTTGGCCACTGCTACACGCTCTGTCGACGTGACACCCTGCGGCTCAACCACTCCAATACTATTTCGACTGGCAGAGTCTATGCCCAAGGGGAGCCGTTGACTTACTCCTGTCACATCAGTCTTCTAGAAGCTCAAACTACTAAGTAGGGCATACGTCATATGCCAGTTCAAAACATCTTGATCTAAGCTTCGTTCCTTGGGTCAGCATGTTGAGGAATATGGTGTTCGGTCAAGTCACCCCTTCTTCAACTAGGTCGGGTCAGTAAGCGTGGACCACCTCGGGTTAGATTCCACAAACATACAGTCTGTCCAAACTCACTTCTTATACTGGTCGGGTCGGGGTATCTACTCGTTTCATCAATAGCAGGTCCTCCTCGGGGAAAACTCATCTGCTTAAGGTGCTCGGGTTTTTCTGTCTGACTTCAATCTCCCCGGGCTCTTGGGCCGCATCATTCTCCTCATGGCCAAGTACAGGACTCCATTATATTTCTCCTCGATATTAGAACTTTCTTGGGTGAAAACCCACCATCAACACTTAGCTTACATTATAATATAATTATTGTTTTAAATTACTCAAACTATTAAACAACATTAGTTTATAAGAAGCATAGTTTTTCTTATTTACATTTTTAATTAAAACTTAGGGTAGTTAGTAGTTACCACCGTTTGGTGCTAATTGTAGAAGAGGTATGCCAAACTCTCATCATCTTATACTTAATTATTTTACCTTCGCAACTGTTTCTGCAAGAAAAAAAAAATTAAATAATTCAGAAAAAAAAATCCATGATATTTAATGAAATTAAACGAAAATTCAATGATATTTTAAAATTAAACAAAAATATCATATAAGAGATTTTACTATAAATATTTTTATTTTTATTATAAAATATGAGAAATTTCAATTAAATTCACCAAAATTTATTTTCTCACCATAAGAGTTTCGATTATTTCTCACTTAATTAAAACAGACACTTTTTTTTCTTTTTTAAATTTCCACCAATCCTTAAACATGTGTGTCACCATCAGTAACAAATCTGAACAATTAAAAACAGATAAATAAAAAAGTAGTATAAAATTAGATCATTTAATCAGTTCTAAAGATAGAGGAATCGACGAGACCACCACCAACTTTCTAGTAGCTACGTGAATGGGGACAAATGTTGACAAAACCGTTAACAATTTCTTGTTTCATATTACTGCTCACTTGGTCTTTTCCCCCTTTTTTATTTATATTATAATCATAATATACTAAAGTTTCAATTATTAAAAGATTTATCAAAAATCTAAATCCATACTATTATAATATAGTCATCAAGGGGGATTGTGATGAGCGGTTAATCTACAGATATTTAATGTCCTTTTTATCTCGCATTTTGTAAGTAATCTCAGGTTTTATGAGCGTTTTGATGTATTTTTGGTGTATTTCGTGGATAAAAATCGTATCAATGTTAGTGTCATTGAACTCAATGAAGGATTTTGATGATGCAACGCAAGAGACTTCGACGCGTATTCGCGAGCATTACAAAAAGATGTCGAAGCAAATTCGATGTAAAGACTCAAGAGCTTAACGAAGATATCAAGTGTAGTCTTATAGCTTAGGGCTCTCATTGTAAGTAAGTCTATAATTCAAGTACTTTAATCTCATAAGACTCATGCACATTCATATAGATGTATTAGGGATATGTGCAAAATGGTTTTAATCTTCAAATAATGTGTTTTATGCACTAAGACCGACATACCTGTCCTTGATACTGGTATATCAGTGTCTATGCTCTGCCTTGTGCAGTTTTACATGCTCTCTGGAATCGGGCTACTCCATACTGGTCTCTTATACTGGTCAGTCTGGAGTTTACATAGCTATTGGAATCGGGACGAGTTATGCCAGTGCCCATACCGGTTACCATAGCGGTCAGTAATCCGGTTTTTGCGCTTTAATCTTCAACAGTTAATCTACAAATATTTACCAAACTGACTTGGTTTATATGGGATACTTACCCCGGGGGATATCCACTCTGTTATTACAGCTTTTCTGTAGGGGCATGGGGATGTCCCGGCATCACATTAATAATAATATGGTCTCAGTGCGACGTACCCGACCCAGAGCCGATAATGAACTCGGCCACAAGGGAACGATCTCTCATGCCTATGAACATGCCAAGGCTTCGGTGGGACGTACTCGACCCAATCTAATAATGAATATGGCAACAAGGGAATGATCTCTCCTTGTGCCAATCAGATAAGGCCATGGGGGAGAAACCTCGACCCCATGCCAATGAACATATCAAGGCCTTGGTGGGTACCTACCTAACCCTGATCCAATAATGAACGTGTCCACAAGGGAATGATCCATCTTTGTGTCATCTAAATGACCTCGGCGGAACGAATGCAGCCCCGACCATTAAAATCACTTTGGCCACAAGGGAACGGTCTGTCCTTGTGCTATCTAAATTGCATCGGCGGAACGAATACAACACCGGGCCATTAAAATCACTTTGACCACAAGGGAACGGTCCCTCCTTGTGCCATCTAAATGGCATTGGCGGAACTAATATAGCCCTGAACCATTTAAATCACTTTGGCCACAAGGGAACGGTCCCTCCTAGTACCATCTAAATGGCCTCGGTGGAACAAATACAACCCCGAGCCATTAAAATCACTACCAGGACATACCTAGGGGAAATATTTTCAACCTCCTACCATTCTCATGAACACTGATAGTGGCGTCCCACACCTAGTCGTGCAAAAAAAAATCAAGACGACAAGTGTGATGAGGGTGACGTATCACACACTCCGTACCGACCCAAAAATATCAAGGTAGCTGAGGCAACGTCCTACCCCAAGTTACAGTAAAATAACAAGTCTGAATCTGATAACTGGTGAATAGATCACTATTTCTCACTCATTTTACTTAATATTTTGTATAGTTTCTTGCGTTTTGTGAATATTTTGATGTGTTTTGTGCTATTTTATAGATAAATAAAGTTTCAGGACTTGTTGGAATCAAATCAGGGCCAAACCATAGACAAATGGACAAAAAGGGCAAAATTATAATTTGGGAGTCGCGACGCGCAGCTCTGCGTCGCGACGGCTAACGTGCGCCAGGTATTGCTAACGTGCGCCAGACACGTGTCATCATCATATGCTACCGATAATCATCATCGCCACATCAGCACATACGTCATCAATGACGTCAGCATAATAATTCAGTGGTCGCCATGTCAGCATAATTATTGAGATAATCATTCAGCCTGCCATGTGTCACCATCTCCGGAAGCCGCGCAACACGTGTCCTTCATCAACGGTGCGACGCGACGCAAGAACAATCTTAAGTCGGGTGTCGTCCAGTTGTCCAGTTGTTCCATTCATATTCTTGAAGAAAAAGAAAAAGCGGTAAAGACAAGAAACTCCCCGAGAATGAGGACGAGCAAGCCGGGAATGGCACTCCGGGAATGGAGAACAACCTCGGGAATGAGGACGAGCAACTCCTCAGGAATGAGGACGAGCAAGCCAGGAATGGCACTCCAGGAATGGAGAACAACCTCGAGCAAGCCGGGAATGGCTATCCGAGAATGGAGAAAAATTTCAGGAATAAAGCCCAGAGATCGAAGCTAGGAACGGTTCGGGAATGAACCATCTCAAATCAGGAACGGTTCGGAAATGAACCATCTCAACTCAGGAACGGTTCGGAATGAACCATCTCAACCCAGGAACTGTTCGGAAATAAACCATCTCAACCCAGGAACGGTTTGGAAATGAACCATCTCAACTTAGGAGCGGTTCGGAAATGAACCATCTCAACTAAGGAACGGTTCAGGAATAAACCATCTCACACTCATGGATGGTTCGGGAATGAACCATATCACACTAGGAACGGTTCGGGAATGAACCATCTCACACAAGGAATGGTTCGGGAATGAACCATCTCACACCAGGAACGGTTAAAAAATGAACCATTTCACACCAAGAACGGTTCGGAAATGAACCATCTCACACTCAGGGATGGTTCGGGAATGAACCATCTCAACTCAGGAACGGTTCGGAAATGAACCATCTCAACTAAGGGACGGTTCAGAAATGAACCATCTCACACTCAATGATGGTTCGGGAATGAACCATCTCACATTAGGAACGGTTCGGGAATGAACCATCTCACACAAGGAACAGTTCGGGAATGAACCATCTCACACCAGGAACGGTTCAAAAATGAACCATTTCACACCAAGAACGGTTCAAAAATGAACCATCTCACACTAAGAACGGTTCGGTAATGAACCAGAGATCGAAGCATCTCACACCCGGTGGTTCGGGAACAAAACCCAAGGGTAAAGCACCTCGCCATCAACTCAACTCAGTTCGGGAAAAAATCCCAGAGATCGAAGCATCTCACACTCGGTGGTTCGGGAACAAAACCTAGGGGTCAAAACACCTCGCCATCCACTCAACTCAGTTCGGGAACAAATCCCAGAGGTCGAAGCATCTCACACTTGGTGGTTCGGGAACAAAATCCAGGGGTCAAAGCACCTCGCCATCAACTCAACTTAGTTCGGGAACAAATCCCAGGAGTCGAAGCATCTCACACCAGCAATGAAACAACATGTAAGTAGGGCAATGGCCGACGAACCAGGTAAGCCAAAAATGCATGCATGACTTTGATAGGGTTGTCACTGTCACACACTGCACAAGCCCCATCAAAGTGGGGGCGACTGTAGACACTGTATTTTTGCATTAGCCCGATGACGAGCCTCGTATGGAGGCACTACCTGAAAAGTTACTGAAGTTACGGGAAACGAATGCCGGAAGGAAAGAAAATCTCCAAAACTAGCACCTTATCGGATTCGAACTCACTAGCCAGCCTCGGATTCGCTCAGTCAGTTTCTGTTTGAAACTTTAGCCTCGGCCCAAAACCCTTGTAACCCATGAAAGCCCATACAATCCATTCACGCCAATACCACACAAAGCTCACACGCCCAAGACACCATTTACACGCCCAAGCCTTCCCAAATAGCTAAAATCCCATGCAAAACACATGCTAAAATCCCCTTAAATCACTTTCAAATTTAACAAGATTTGAAATCCCATCCTTACCAAAATTCATAAGATTATTTCTAAAATAAATATTCCCCAAATCATCATTATTTATTTCCATGATTTGGAGATCCTTTGGCATTATAAAAAGAGACCATTACCGAAACAAAAAGGGAGGCTGGAGGTGAACAAAAAAAACACAAACACAAGGAGATACATACGAAAATCATCATCAAAAAACCCTAAACCTTCTTTCTTCTCCTCATCACCGAACAACCAAAAAAAAACACAAAAAAAAACTGAAAACCAAACGCCAAAACCAAACACCAAAACAACAAAGAACCCTAAGACCGAAAACAACTAACCCTAACGCAGAGAACCAGCAGCATTGTATTGGACAATTATGACCCATAGCATCACTATTTGTATAGAACATGGTGTTGTTGTACAAATTAACTATGTGACAAAGGAAATTGCTATTTTATCATTTGTAATTGGATTACCGGGATATATAAATGATAAAAGTCCATATGATTAGTTCCGGATTAATAAGATATGAGACAGTATTAATCCATTAAGGTTTAATCATTAAAACATTCATAGTCGTAGTATTATCGAGATTGGACATCGATAATACGGAATAGACTAGTATTGCACTTGTGCGCGTTATGGGAGCATAACGACATAATTCTCATATATTTGGGTATTGGATACTCATGCAAGTGTAATATGAAGTTGTGTTTACCGATGGTACGGAAACAGCTTCGCTCTGGATAGACCCCTCGGAATTCCATTGGTAGTATGACTATGTGTCTATGGAAGTCCGAATCAGGGTAGGTGTATTTGGTCTTAATCTGAGACTTGCATCGCTAATACTTGCGACAATCAATATACTTTGGTTTTGGTCGTCCAGGGCTTTAACAGGTTCTGTGTACGCCTCTTCTGGGTATATTGAGAATCGTAGTGTATTGGGTGTGATGTCAAGATGGAAGTATCACTTCAGTCATATGGAGATGATGGTCACGTAGGATATGAAACTAGTGCTCTTATATGCTGCAGCTATCGGGATAATATGACTAGGTCATGTTTATTCGATTATAGAGACTAGTTACCAGAGATCCGATATGTGCTTCGTACGGGGCAGACACAATTCCAGCCCCAGGCCTAGTACGTGACATCCGATACTGGATTACAATACGCAATACTACGTATATTACGCCTGATATAGATTATATATTACTTTAAGAATATTTCTGGAGAATTAGGAAGAGACGGTGCTTTGCTAGAAGCCAACCATGTCTTGTAAATCGGTAAAAATGTAGTACTAGGTACGTACGTGTTCGGATAGTCCGACGACCGGATTTACTGCCAACATATCCAGGGATCTCATGGGTCGCTTCCCAAAGATTCACCGATGACGTATGACTTACACATAATTAATCTAGGGTTAATTATCAGAGAGAAAATTAATCTCGGATTAATTGCGGAGATATTTTATCTGAGATAAAATACTATTAAAAGAGAGAGAATGATTAATTTGGAATTAATCGATAAAATAATATATTCGATATATTAAACGAAATTAGATTTCGACGCGGAATTAAAATTAGATTTTAATTCGGACGAGCGAGTAACTTTGGAATTAATTCGCTAGTGACGTGAATAGTAATTTTGCTAGGCATAATTATTTAATTAAATTTGATTTAATTACGTAGCAACGGAAAATTCGTTAATTTGGAATTTGAATCAAGTGGGGCCCATAAGTCACATCACGCGTCACATCACTAGTCAACTTTATCACTTTAATGTGATGGAAGTTGTTGGTAGGTTGTTGAGTGTGCAACACACAAGTGTGATGGTTTGAATGACTTATACCAAAATTTGGTATATCATTTAATTTGATTTTTGAACTCAAATTGCACAAGTTAACAACACACACTCTTCTCTCTCTCTCCCTCCAACAAACGACAAAGTGACATTTTTCTCTCTTTTTGTCCAAATGCCGAGAGCAACAAGGAGAAGTAAAAGGGGAATTTTGTTGCAATTTTCTCCATAGCTAGCACATCCAAAGGAGTCTCACAAAGGTGATAGGGAAACCCATCTATGAGCATGGAATCCATTATCAAAGCTTGGAGCTTGAAGACAACACATGGAGCACAAAAAGGAGGCATGGCCGAGAGCTTCAAGGAGCATGATTTTTTTGTTCTTCGCATCGCAAAGCCGATTAAAGTGAGTATTTTCGAAACTTTACTTTGATGTATTAACACGTTTACATGCTTAATTGATCTTGGTTTGACCTAGAAAACTCTACACATTGAGGCAAACCTGAACGTGAGAAATAGAACCAACAACAGCAGCGTTGAGGCAAACCTGAACGTAAGGAAGATAAGCCGTGAAACAGTCCCAAAACCAAACACCAAAACAACAAAGAACCCTAAGACCGAAACAACCAGAAAACACACACCAACCCTAACCAAAACTGAACAAACCAGAAACCAACACAAATCAACAAAACACAAAGCAGCTGAAACAACCAACACAAACCAATAAAACACAAAGCAGCCGAAACAACCAACACAAACCAATAAAACACTAGCAGCCTTCCACCGAACAATCAAAAAACAAAACCAACCACAAACAATAGCCCTCCACCAAACAAAACCACAACAAAACCAACAAAAAATAGTAGCCCTCCACCGAACAAAAAAATAACAAAACCAGCCCCCAAAGTCAGCAATTACCGTGAAACAACAAACAAAACAGTGACCAAACAACCAGTCCACCACCGACCAGTAAACAGCACCAAAAAAGCCACTAAAACAACCTACCAGTGAACCAACAAACCACCAAAATAGGCACCCAAAAACTGCACCAAAAATGTGAAACAGGGAGCCAAAAATAGTAAGAAAAACAACCAAAACAGCAGCCCAAAAAACAGCAAACAGCATCCCAAAAAAACAGCAAAAATAGCAACCAGAAACAGTAAAAACAGTAACCATAAAATAGCAGAATAGCAAGTGAAACAACGAACTAGAGACAACAAATAGAGAACCAGCTTCAATCCTTCCGGCGACGGCCTAACGCACTTCCAAGAAGCAACTTAAAAGGTTAGACCTGAGGGGCACCTTATTTTTTTTATAGTTCAGAACACGGCATGCCTGGATGGACGTGAAATACGTCTAGCCGGGTATGTGAAGTCCTACATCAAAAGACGACCAAGTTTCTGGTCACATTATTTCTCTTTCGGTATTTCGTTATTTACTTTTTTATCTATTCAGAGTTATTTATCTTTTATTTATTTATTCGCTTTCCTCATTATTTTATTATTCCGCATTTAGTTTTGTTATATATCTTTTTGCATATTTATTGTTATTATTTCACATTTATTTTATTTGTTCTTTATTATATTATTTCATGTCTATTTTTTTATTTACATTGCATTAATGATTTACGCATTGTATTATCTCTTGTGGTATATCGGATGGAAATCCAGATGTAAATTTTGTAGCTGAATCTGAATGGACGGTAGTGCGGTCTGTACTTGGGATACAACTCCACGTACCGCTCGGAAAATACTCGTATATGCATGATTAACCCCCCTTTTGTTTACCATTTATTTATTGACGCTTTATTTGCTTTTGATTATTATGATTCTTGTTATCGTACCTTGTATTTCTTAATTTAATTTGCTTTTATTTATATTAATGTTTATGGGTGTGCAAATTTGTGTGTTTATTTGAATTATCTTGCATGAACTGCATAAGACTTGGCTATACCAATGTGTGAACCCATCCATTATACTGGCATAAGTAAGTAATCATTCTGAACCCAACGGTTTGAGGTCTTCCCTTGCGAGGAGTGAGTGCGGCCTTAAATCTTTTCCCAATTCACATTGGGTGGCGACTCCTTTATTCTCCGGTTTAGTCCCCCGCGGGCTACTCCGTACTCTCTACGGGCTGCGAGCCAAACAGTGTCGTGGTCGCCGAGCATCATAGGTATAGCGGTAAATCCTGCTTCGCTCCTACAACAAACATTAGGATCAAATTAGTTTTGAGTCTAATTATGATGTTAGATAGTCTACGTCATATAGAGTCAGAAAAGATGCAGTGGGAGTGTCATAGTTGATTCTACTATATTAGTGGAATTAGTTGTAACTTATGAAGTATTGACTTATGAAGTTACATAGTGACTTTATAGATTAGAAGTTTTATTATTAGTGTTGTACTTGCAGTTGTCTCATAATATTTGGATTTGATATCTAAATATATAGACAACTTAGTAGCTGTAGCACAATATTAATGTTGCATTTGAGTCATATTGATGTATAACTTAGGTTATACAATATATGAATGATGCCGGCTAAGGGAAACGATTGAGTTTGTTGGATAAACTCAATTTTTTATAGCGGACCTACTTCCGGTTGCCTACCTCTTGAGTGCTAGGTGAGCTCTTGAGGGCCATGAGTATGTGATACACATTAAGATGAGTATATGATATCGTGGATTGGCACTAGAGCAAGTGGGAGAAATTGTTAGGGTTGGTGCTCGGAGTGCCAATCCAGATCGTATTTATGTCTGATTCATGAATACGAACAATTCTTTTTTCCATAATATTACTTACTTAATGGTAGCACCTCTTATTCTTTTATATATAAGAAATAAATTTTTTATATATTTTTTAGATTTAAACTAAATATGATTTAGTGATATGTATATATTAGACAAAGACCATAAGATTTACAACGTAGTGCACAGTTACAACATAGTTTGTAATTGACATTGGGAAGCGTCATTATAAGTTGTATATTCTCAAATAAAGTTCCTAATCAATATTTACTGACATAGGTCGGTTAGTAAAATCCACTGACACTGGTACATGTCGTATATTGTGACTTGGTCTGATGGTTTATCCTAATGAACCATGAGTCTTGGGAGACTCGTATAGACATGTAGGTGTTTATTTGATAAACATTGAACGATTCACCGAAGATTTCCTAATAGATGGTACACCAACGTCAATAGAAATCTTCTCGAGTCGAGTAGCATAGTGGTCCTTCGACTTGAGATACCTTTGTGGATATATGAGATATCATCCACACTTTGATGGCAGTCACGTCACCGATCTATTTAGATCAGACCTCCGCCTGTTCGTTTGGTGTGGACTGATGCTCATGATATCCTGTGAGTATCAGATAGAATATGTCAGTCCTGTGTATAGGGCATAGGTATCATATACGTATTTACGATTTAGTAAATCCATGGTCGTGGTATACTTCGGAAGTGAGTTCCGAGTGTTATTTAGAGATCGTAAATTTAAGAAGTCGATTATATTATACCTTAGGGATTTGAAATTCTTATCATATCCCAAGTATAATATTGATAGTCTGTGACGGAGGGATTATACGTATGCAATGGCCTCGACTTGCATATTTTAGCGAGATTATCTGTGGTCGTCATAATTTACGAGTGGGTGAATTATGGACATGAATATGGATTCCGTGATGGGTAAACATAAACTTAGAGAATCCCACAATATGAAGTGTACTCGTTGAGCACTTGGGCAACACGTTATGAATAATATAGATTATTCATAATACTTCACCGGATTAACTGAGTTAATTCGAATCGTTTAATCGGTTAAACGAAAATACATGCATTAGGGTCATTTCGGTCAATTAATAATTAATGTGTATTTGTATTTGATACAAAATTTGATTTGATACATATTAATTAATTGTCAAATGAGACTTTGACACATGCCATTAATATATGTATTTGTTATTTAATGTAAATAAAAATACATATATAATAATCGCATTAATTAATTATTTAGATGTTTAAATGTTAAATATCTAGATAATTAAATTTTTTCAATATTACATAATTTTTATGCAATATGTTTCATTATTATTGGTTACATGTGGCATGATTTTATTAAGCTTAAAGTTTACAAATTGGATTTGTCAACTTAAAAGCTTATTATTAATTAATTAGATTAAAAATGACCAAAATTCCATTTCCCCCTCCTACAAAGTCGGTTTTTCTTCCTATTTAAAGTGATAAAATATTTTTTTCTCATTTAAGAACTAGCCATGGCCAAACCTCTCTAGTAAAAAAAACACCCAAATATTTATTTGAAGAAACAAGGAAAGAAGTGAAGAAATCAAGAAAAAAGTTTGAGAAAATTGCAAGATTTGAGGTAATCTTCAATAATCTTAAACTTAGAAAGCTTGTTTCTTGTTCTTGAATATCTAGAATAGTTCTACAGTTTCTTCCTTTCTTATATTTTTGGGCTTTTTGATTTGGAGGATGGATTTGGAGGCTAGATGCATGTGTGAAGTTGGATTGGATAATATTATTGTAATATTAGTTCAATTTCGTCATTTGATGACTTGTTGCCATTCTAGAGTATTATGACCACTATCGT
>SKCR01006278.1:0-25137 GCA_019454045.1 Zanthoxylum bungeanum
ATGTTTTGCTCGAGGACTAGCAAAATGTTAGGTTTGGGGGTGTGATGAGTGGTAATTATATCACTATTTCCCACTCATTTAACTTAATATTTTGTATAGTTTCTTGAGTTTTGTGAATATTTTGATGTGTTTTGTGTTATTTTGTAGATAAATAAAGTTTCAGGACATTCTGGAGGTGATTTGGAGCAAAACATTGAAAATTGAAAAAAAGGGCATTTTGGTAATTTTGGCGCATCGCGACGCGCAAGCCCTTGGCGTCGCGACGCTAACGTGAGTCGAACAGTGTTAACGTGCACCGGGTCCACATATCAGAATCTGAAAAGTTTGACTTTGCTAACATGCGCCGTGCAACGTGTCATCATCCTATGGTGCCGACAGTCGCCATCGCCACGTGTCACTCCACGTCATTGCCACCTCATCATCCACATCACCAGTTGACCAAGTCAAAATGCCACGTGGCTGCCACGTCATCATCAACCAATCACAGCGTGCCACGTGTCGCAATTCTATGGTGCCGACAGTCACTTTCGCCATGTCAGCGCCACATCAGCATCAATCATTGACTCACTTATCCATATCTAACACGTGGCGGATAAGAATCTGAATCAGCCAATCACGAGCCGCCACGTGTCACAATAATTGAGCTCCAACCACTTGCCACATGTCGCATTATCACCTTATCCAGAATCTGAAGCCGACGAACCAGAAGCTGCCACGTCGACCAAACGGGCGTCGCGACGTGAGCTGGGCGTCGCGACGCGCGACCCTTACTGACGCCTATAAATAGAGCTCGAAATTTCAGTTTCAGATGTACCATTCTCTCTGAATTCTCTCATATAAATAGGGAGTTTTCTATCTAATTTCTTTTAAATTTTAGTTTTGTAATTAATTTTAATTACTTTTTTGTAATAATAATGTTTTACTTTCTTTACTTTTTACAGTTTTTACTATTTACCATGAAGAGGTAACTTCCCCCTACTAGGGTGAAATGTAATTCTTTTACTATTGCTATTTAGATTAATCTCCCTTAAATATAATATATTCACTATTTAAAATTTGACTTAAAAAGGATACCGCTATATTGGTCGGTTGGTAATTCATTTTAATCTGGTTTAAACCTGACTAATCAAGGATACCGCCAGATTGGTCGGTTGGTAATTAAACTTTCTTACCGCCTATATGGCAGGTTCATGGATAAATCTTTTTACCGCCTTAATGGCTGGTTGGACTTAATTTGACTTAATCAGGTTACCGCCTATATGGCTGGTTGGTAATGTTATCACAAGTTTATATATTATATTATGGGAGATATCTAAATTAGTAGTAGTAAAAAATAATTCTTTTTACCTTAGCATTTTATTTTATTGTAATTTACTTTTCAGCTTTTACTTTACCGCAATTACTTTTCAGCATTTTTACTTTATGTCTTTTACTTTTAAGTTTTTATTAGCCCTAGTTATGTGTCGTAACTAAGTTAGATATCTGGGGTTGTGATGAATTCCAATATCACCGTTTTATAAGGGGTTAAATTATAGTTTGGGTAATATAAAGATTTATTTATTGAGTCTTAATCTTAATGCTTTTTCATTAACTGGCCATTAATAAAATTGAACTGGTAAACTTAAAATGAACTTGGAAAAGTGATTTTAGGTTTAAGACCTTAGACTCAGTAGCCCACGATCTTCCTTGAGGATAGATAACCCTTTAATAGATTTCCTTATAGGATAGGAATATACCTGTCGGGCGGGGGTAGCCATAATTGGAACTTAATCTTAATGAATCCAGGTAATTTGGTTGACATAGACATATGGTTCAATTGGGTTATACTGGATATTTGTAGTTGACCATCGGAAGAGGCTTTTATATAATTTAGTGTTCCAGGTTAATAAATCAATATTTTACCCAACTATAAGATAACCACTTCATCTTTAAATAATATTGGAAAGATTCACAACCCTATATAGTTTTTAATATTGAATTTTCTTAAACCTACTTTCAAGCACTTTTATTTTCTTGTTTTTAAATTCAAAATCTTCACTATTTCAAATCAATCAATCAATCTGTTAGATACTAGTAATCATTTGACCTCATAAAATTAATAGATTAGGTATTAAGTCCTCGTGGGATCGATACTTTTTTATACTACTTGAACGATACGTGCGCTTGCGTTATACACGTGTGTTTACGCCGGTCAATATACACAGCCAAAAAAATATTAATCAACTCATTTTGCCTACAATAGTCACAAGTTCAGTTGAAAATAGAGTAATATTTTTGTCCTAAAGTTATATCAGAATTCACACCTTTTTTTAAGCAATGGAATAATTTTTTTTTTGATTTTTTTCTTGATTTTTTTCTTGATTTTTTTTTATATACAATATCTTCTATCTATGTAGCGAGCTTTGGGTCAGTGACTCCCAAACCAGTTGGCTTTAGGGCACTAGGTGTTAAGACACCCCTACGGACTTAATTACTCAGACTTCAGATATATATATATATATATATAATATATATATATATATATATATATATATATATATATATATATTTACATCTTTGATCCATGTAGCGAGCTTTGGGCCAGTGACTCCCAAACAAGTTGGTTTTAGGGCACTAAGTGTTAAAACACCCTTACAGACTTAATAACTCAGATCTCAGATGTTTTTTTTTTTTACTCCATCACTTTTTTATTGATGCTTCCTCCAATTAAACTAGAGCACTGAATATTTCAAACTTTTCAATTACAGCTCATGTTTGTATGTTACCATGTATGCTGATAATACCTGTCAACTAAGCATATGAAGATTCATTTTAGTCAGTTTTATGGAGAATTCACAAATAAATAATTTAAAAGGAAATAAACAAAAATTAACTTGTTCTGAAATAGGTTGAGATACGTCTCAGGAATGGAAATTCCTTACACAGCTATCTCACACTAATTTCACCTGATTAATCAAATAAAAACACAAAAATACAAAATATTTTTTTTGGTTTTTTGTAAAATTTTTCAATTTTTTTTTTGGCTTTTTCGATAAATTTTGACTAAAAATAAAACAATAAAAACAAGATACAATTTAACTATTCTCCTCCCATAAACCTAAATGAGACATTGTCCCCAATGTATTAAACAGTAGAAGAAGAGTTTAGAAAACAGTACCTGTTAGCTGAAATTCTATATTTAAATGAAAAGTTAAAGGTTAAGATCCAGATTTATCCGACGCCTCTTACCACGATCATTATCGGACCAGTTTATCTTGGAAAGAAAGGGGTCAATTTGAGGTTCAAAGGCTAAGATTTGGTCAATTAAATCTGGGGTAGTTCTGGCAGTAAAAAGGAGTTCTTTTACAGGCTTTGACACGAACCCATTTCTCCGGAAATCATCAAGAAACACACAAAGAAAATCATAAAATCCATCAACATTGTACAATCCAGGCGGTTTCTGGTGTATGTTCAAGTTTGCCCAAGATAGTACTACAAAAATTTCCTCCATCGTGCCCAAGCCTCCTGGCAAAGCAATAAAAGCATCAGCACTGTTAATCATCTCTACCAGTCGTTCAGACATATCTGGCACGATTATTTCCTCGCCATTTGATGATCCAATAAGATTCGCCTCCGCCAAGGGTTTTGGGATGATTCCCAAGACTTGACTGCCTCCATCATGTACAACCTTTGAAACGATCCCCATTAGTCCAAGATTGCCACCGCCATATACTAAGTACATATTCCTTGCAGCAATGACTCGACCCAATTCCTGTGCCGCTGTTACGTATTCTGGTTTAACACCAACACTGGTACCGCAAAACACACAGATGTTTTCAACCCGTCTTCTTGAAGTAGCTTCCATTTTTATATGGATGCCTTCAAAGGTGCAATGATAAGTTGAATTTATAGAGCCTGAAAATGGTGAATAATAATAGCACAAGTATCTTCCAAATGACGATTAGTAGCAAAATAGTAAATCGTGAAAGGTCAAAAAATAGTCTGGATCCTGTCGGAGAAAATAACAAAACAAATCACAATTATTAGGAAAACACAAAGAGATATAATATTTAAAATAATTTACAGCTTGATTGACGTCTATGCGTTAGGGACAAGCTTCCCATCCAATTTTCTTAAAAATTGGCAAACATGGTCTTTTTGAGTCTGATTCCCGAGAATTAACTGTTGTCTTTCTTTTTGGAATTGTGTATGTAATTTATGGATGGCTATATGAACATATCCATTGGGATACGTCTCAAGAGTCGAAGATATATCATCTAAAGACTCCTTACTCAAGCCATCCATAATGAATTTAATTTTCTCTTCGCGATTATCAGATACCATTCCTAGAGAATGACAACGAGTATTGCAATTCCAGCGTGCATATTTGTAACAAACACCCATTTGCTTAGCTCTACATTTCTTTGCATAGGTGTTTTTTCCTAAACTAGGCAAATAAGAATTATAAGAATCAGAATACTCACCTGCTAATCGGACCCGTGCTTCGATTACCCAACGAATGTCATTAGGAATTCCTTTGATCATCAGAAGTCTCATCCGTTCCAAGCGAGTTTTGTAGACTTTCATCAGAGAATTTTGAGGGAGAGAAAGAAATTGCTTGTGAATATTTGCGAGAGCTTCTTCCATCTTGAAATGACTTCACCTGCAAAAACTAACACATCAAATAAAACACATCAAATCACAATATATACACAAATTACATGGGTTGCCTCCCAGCTAGCGCTAAGTTTAATGTCGTCAGCTAGACGTGACTGCTCTAACGTTATGCTGGATCTGAAAGTGTGACACTTTCTTTTTGTCGCTCAATTGATTCTCCCCAATAGTGTTTGACACGCTGGCTGTTAACTTTGAATGTGTTGTTGGACTTGGGGTTGTATATCTCAACAACTCCGTATGGTAACACCTGAGTAATCACAAATAGACCTGACCACTTTGATTTCAGCTTTCCAGGAAAACGTTTCAGCTGTGAATCGTATAACAACACATGTTGTCCTGGCTCCAATTCTTTGCGCACTATTTTTTTATCATGCCATATGTTGGTTTTTTCTTTGTACAGTTTGGCATTTTCATAAGCCTGTAGGCGAAATTCCTCCAATTCGTTGAGTTGGTGAAGTCTTTTCTCTCATGCAGCTTGTGGATCAAGATTCAACTTCTTCAGTGCCCAGTACGCCTTATGTTCAAGATCAACTGGCAGATGATACGTTTTTCCATACACCATTTGATATGGGGACATACCAATAGGTGTCTTGTAAGCTGTCCGATAAGCCCATAATGCGTCATCTAGTTTTTCAGACCAGTCATTCCTTGTTGATTCAACGGTTCTTTCCAAGATTCGTTTGATCTCCCTATTTGAAACTTCCAACTATCCATTTGACTGTGGATGATAGACAGTGGCAATCTTATGAGTAACTCCGTATTTGGATATGAGTGCATCGAAGTATCTGTTGCAGAAATATGAGCCACCATCACTGATAATCGCCCGATGTGTTCCGAAACGAGTGAAAATATTCTTTTTAAGGAATTTGATCACCACTTTTGAATCATTGGATGGCAGTGCAATCGCTTCAACCCACTTGGAGATGTAGTCTACTGCAACCAGTATGTACAAGTTTCCGAATGATGGAACAAATGGTCCCATAAAATCAATACCCCATACATCAAATATCTCAACTTCCAGAATGTTTTGCAAAGGTCCTTCATTTCTTATGGAAATATTTCCCATTCTCGAGCACCTGTCACATTTAAGAGCAAATAGAGACAGAACAAACCTGATTGTAGGACTTTGGCTGCAGTTTTATTTCCACTGAAATATCCGCTGTAAGGTGATGAATGGCAATGCTGCATGACACTATTAACCTCCTCTGGTAGAACACACCGTCTCAATAATTGATCCGCATAGCGTTTGAACATGTACGGCTCATCCCAGACATTTTGCTTGACTTCTTTGAAGAATTTCTTACGTTGCTGAGTTGTCCATTCCAACGGCCATTTTCCTGATACTATGTAGTTGACATAGTCAGCATACCAAGGGACTTCATGTTGTTTAATGGAAAATAGATGTTCATCTGGAAATGTTTCTTTGATTGTTAGTTCTTTGCCAGCTGTATCTCCATTCTCAAGCCTTGATAAACGATCTGCCACTTGGTTTTCTATCCCTTTCTTGTCTCTGATCTCCACATCGAATTCTTGCAGAAGAAGTATCCAATGGATCAATCTGGGCTTGGCATCTTTCTTCGCGATCAGATACTTGATTGCTGAATGATCTGTGTAGACCACCACCTTGGGACCCAACAGATAAAATCGGAATTTATCAAAAGCGAACACAACTGTAAGCAATTCATTTTCAGTGGTTGTGTGGTTGAGTTGAGCTTCATTCAGAGTTCTGTTGGAGTAGTAAATGGCATGGAAAATCTTTGCTTTGCGTTGTCCCAAAACTGCACCTACAGCAAAATCACTAGCATCACACATCACCTCAAATGGAAGGGTCCAATCTGATGCTACAATGATAAGAGCAGAAATAAGCTTCTGTTTCAGGATCTCAAAAGCTTCCTGGCATTCTTTGGTGAAGTTGAAAGGCACATCTTTCTCCAGAAGATTGCACAGAGGTTTAGCAATCTTGGAAAAGTCTTTGATAAATCTCCTGTAAAAACCTGCATGTCCAAGAAAGCTCGAATCCCTTTTACAGATGTTGGTGGAGGTCTTTTTCAATTGTCTCGATCTTTGCTTTGTCTAGCTCGATTCCATTTTGTGAGATCCGATGTCCAAGAACAATGCCTTCATACACCATGAAGTGGCATCTTCGCATCTTTGTAATACATGTTCCAGATTTTGCAAGCAGTGGTCAAAAAAATCTCCAAACACAGAGAAGTCATCCATGAAAACCTCCATACTCTGCTCCAGCATGTCTGAGAAGATGGCCATCATGCAACGTTGAAATGTGGCAGGTGCATTACATAATCCAAATGGCATTCTGCGGAAAGTAAAAGTACCATACGGACATGTAAAAGTGGTTTTCTACTGATCTTCTAGGGCGATGGCAATCTGATTGTACCCCGAATATCCGTCTAGAAAGTAATAGTACTCATGTCCCGCCAGTCTGTCTAACATCTGATCAATGAATGGCAGCGGAAAATGGTCATTCCTCATTGCTTTATTCAGTTTTCTGTAGTCCATGCATACTCTCCATCCAGTCACTGTTCTTGTTGGAATCAGCTCGTTCTTTTCATTTGTGACTATAGTAATTCATTTTTTCTTTGGTACACACTGCATAGGACTCACCCAGGTGCTATATGAGATAGGGTAAATGATGCCAGCATCCAACCATTTGATGATTTCTTTCTTCACGACCTCCTTCATGATTGGATTGAGTCTCTGTTGATGCTCCACTGTGGGTTTGTACTCATCATTCATCAAAATCTTGTGCATGCAAAATGATGGACTAATGCCTCGAATGTCTGCTATAGTCCAGCCAATGGCTTTCTTGTGTTCTTGTAATACTCTCAGTAACTTTTCTTCCTGCTCCAATGTTAGCGAAGAAGAAATAATCACAGGTAATTCAGAAGAGTTTCCAAGAAATCCATACCTGAGATGGCTCGGCAGTAACTTCAGCTCCAGCTGTGGTGGTTCTTCAATTGAGGGCTTGATTTGATCTTTCTTCGGAAGTTCCAGACTTTCCACTGGTGGTTTCGATTTGAATCGGAATGGATTCTCAAGATAGTTGATAGATTCCAGAATTTCAGCATCTAGCTCGCTATCAGTCATGTTGGTGATGCAAGCTTCAAGTTTGTCAGTGGGAATTGTATCAGTATCCTGAACGATATTATCAACAACATCAATTCTGAAACATTCTTCTTTATTTTCATCGCTCGGGAATTTCATGGCTTTGAAAACATTGAAAGTAACTTATTGGTCCTGAACTTTCATGGTTAGTTCTCATTTTTGTACATCAATCACAGTTTGACCTGTAGCCAAGAATGGTCTCCCAAGGATGATAGGTACATCTTTGTCTTCTTCCATGTCAAGGATAATAAAATCTGCAGGGAGAATGAGTTTGTCAACTTTGACCAGCACATCTTCAACTACACCTCTCGGAAATGTGAGCGTTCGATCAGCAAGTTGCAGAGAGACTGATGTAGGCATTGCTTCTCCAATTTATAGTTTCATATAAATAGAAAAAGACATTAATTAACACTTGCACTCAAATCACATAAAGCCTTACCGATATAATGTTCTCCAATGGTGCATAGTGCAATAAAATTGCCAGGATCTTTCAACTTTGGGGGAAGTTTCCTCTGAATGATGGCGATGCATTCTTCCGTCAATGCTACAGTCTCGTAATCTCCCAATCTTCGTTTTTGTGAAAGAATATCTTTCATGAATTTAAATAGCTGGGCATTTCTTCCAAGGCTTCTACAAATGGGATGTTGATATGCAGCTTTTTGAAAACCTCCAAGAAACGAGAAAAGTGCTTCTCCAGTTTATTTTTCTGAAGATGTTGTGGAAAATGTGGAGGTGGAGTGATTTGATCTTTTTCCTTTGCTTCTTTTTCCTCCATATGTTGCTCTGTTTCTTTTGGAACTTCTTCATTGGATGCTTTGATTCCAACATCTTTGTTGATTTCAGTACCGCTTTTCAAAGTAATGGCTTGACATTGTTCCTTCCCTCGGTTTCTTGGATTTGGTTCTGTATTGCTGGGAAGATTTCCTGGCGATCTGTAACTCTGAGCATTGGCCAGTTGTCCAATTTGATTCTCCAGTGCTTTAATGGAAGTAGATTTTCTTTGATTGAATGTTGTTTGGGCTTGAAACATGGCATCGTATTTTGCTTCTTGCTTTTTGAACATCTCTGCAAACCATTCTTTCATTTCTGGTTCTTTTTCATACTCTTGGCCTTTGTTCTGCTGTTGGAATCCAGGTGGTGGATTGTTCTTTTACCCTGAATTGTTGCTCCATGAAAAATTGGGATGATTCCTCCACCCTGGGTTGTAGGTGTTGGAATATGGATTGTTCCCCTGTCTGTTGAAATTGTTGACATTCCCCTGTCTGTTGAAATTGTTGACATAGTTCATCGTCTCTTCTTGTTGAACTGGTTCTGGTGCTCCTCCATATGGTGAACATGTGGATCCAATATTGCTTTGCATGCTGAGAGTCTCCATGAATTTTCATATCTGATCAAGCTTGGCACTGACTGCTGTATTGGCTCCAATTTGATAAATTCCTGCAATTATTTGGATCATGCTCCTTTCTGTTGGCCACAAGGAATTGTTGTTGGCCATTTCTTCGATTAGGTCTCAGGCTTGATCTTCTCCTTTTGCCATTAAAGCTTTTCCAGCAGCAACATCAATTGTGGTTCTCATCAGTCCAGTTGTACAAAAGATGTACAAAAGATGTGATGTCAAGTTGTACAAAAGATGTGATGTCATTCCTCAGTTTTACTGTTCTAGCTGGTGGAAAATATTTTGCAAGGAATTTGGTGGCTAAAGTGTTCCAAGTTGTGATGGAACCTGCTGGTAGTTAATGTAGCCAAGCTTTTGCTATGTCTTTTAAGGAATATGAAAAACTCACAGTCTCATTGCTTCTTCTGATGCTCTGTTGTAATTGAAAGTGCCACAAACTTCCAAGAAGTTACTGCTGTGGGCATTAGGATCTTCAGTTGCATTCCCCCCAAACTGAACTGACTGCTGAATCATCTGAATGCATGTTTTGATGTCACACGCATTTGCTAGTAAGAGAGGAAGTACAATACAAGAAATGAGTCTGTCAACCACCGGAATGGTTCTGTCTCGAATGGGAATTGGTGGTGCAACCTCTAAAGGTTCAGGTTCCATGTTGATCAGTGCTTCTTAGCCTTCTTGCATTTCCCTTCTCAACTGTCTGATGGTTCTTTCAATCTCTGGGTCAAGCGGTCGGATTTCCAAAGCTTCTGGTTCGTCTCACGTAGTATCTGAGAACCTCAAACACAAGAAATTAAAACAATAAGTAAAAAGAAATTAGATACAAGTAAAGGTATCTAACCTCAAAACTAATAGTGAAAGATAAATAAGTCCCCGGCAACGGCGCCAAAAACTTGACCGGAGTAATCACACGCGTATAACGCAAGCGCACATATCGTTCAAGTAGTATAAAAAGTATTGATCCCACGAAGACTTAAAACCTTTTGTTATCAATTTATGAAGTTAAATGTTTACAAGTATCTAATGAATTGATTGTTTAATTGGGTGGTGAATTTAAAATTTAAAACAAGTAAATAAATTGCTTGAAAGTAGATTGAAGAAAATTCAAATTTATAAAACTATCCAGGGTTGTGAATCATTCCAATATCTTTTTTAAAAGATGAAGTGGTTATTTTACGTTTGTGTAATATATTGGTTTATTAACCGGGAACACGAAATTATGTAAGAGCATCTTCTGATGGTCAAATACATATACCCAGTATAACCCAATTAATCATATTCTTATGTTAACCAAGTTATCTGAATTCATTAAGATTAAGTTCCAATTATGGTCACCCGCGCCCGACAGATATATTTCTATCCTGTAAGGAATCTATTAAAGGGTTATCTATCCTCAAGGAAGATCATAGGCTATTGAGTCTAAGGTTTTAACCTAAAATCTCTTTTCCAAGTTCATTTTAAGTTTACCAATTCCATTTTATTAATCGTCAGTTAATAAAAAGCATTAGGATTAAGGCTCAATAAATAAACTTTTATATTACACAAACTGTAATTTAACCCCTTATAAACCGGTGATATTGGATTTCCTCACAACCCCAGATAATTGGCTTAGTTACGACATATATTTACGGGCAGTAGAAACTTAAATAAAAGAAAAGACATAAAGTAAATGCTGGAAATTAAATTACTGGAAAGTAAATTGCTGAAAAGTAAATTGCTGAAAAGTAAATTACTGAAATAAATAAAGTAAAGTAAATTGCTGAAAAGTAAATTGCTGAAAGTAAATAAAGTAAAAGTACAATAAAGAAAATGCTGAGGTAAAATGATCCACTTTTATTACTACTATTTTAGATATCTCCCTTAATATAATATATTAACTTTGCGTGATAATTACCAACCAGCCATATAGGCGGTATCCTGATTAAGTCAAATTAATAATTAATTACCAACCGACCAACCAGGCGGTATCCATGCTTAGTCAGGTTAAAACCAATTTATAATTAATTACCAACCGACCAATATGGCGGTATCCTCGTTAAGTCAGATTTTAAATAGTTATTATATTATAATTAGAGGAGATTAATCTAAATAGCAATAATAAAAGCTTTACCTTTTACCCCAGTAAGGGGGAGTTACCTCCTCATTGCTTGAAAAGTAAAAACTGAAAAAGTAAAGAAAGGAAAGTATTGTGCGTAAAAGTAAATTGCGGAAAGTAAAAACTGAAAAGTAAAGAAAAGAAAGTGCGAAAGTGGAAATTAATTACTGAAAGCTATAAATAAACAAACAATATACAATCTTCTTAGTTATTCTTAAGGAATTTCAAAGAAGAAAGTATGAATTTACAAATGAAATGGCTTGGTATTTATAGGTAAAATTTTACCTCCATCAAATCATCCACCAAATCCATTATTAATTGCTCCACCAAATCCATTATTAATTGCTCCACTAATTGCTATCATGTTTGGTGGGAGTTTGACTATTTTTATTATTTATTTATTTATTTATTTGCTTTGAAAATGACTTTAATAATTATATATAACATACTTACGGATGTTTCATCAATTTCGGTCATGAAATATTCCGAATTCGAAATTATTTTGTTCTTCCAAGTTGTAGATCCTTGCGTTTCTTTAATCTGGAACTTGAATCAGCTCAATCCGATATCAGAGTAAGAAGTTATGCCCAAAATACGACAATTGTGCAAAACTGGAATTTCTGAAACTGCACTTCGTTAGATGCCTTTTCAAGTTTCCAATCTCCAAAATTAATATGTAAAGTCCAATTTTTGCCCTTATTTGACCCACATTTCGTCCTAAATGATTTCATTGAGTCCCAATATTATTTTATCTGCAAAATAAACTAAAACACATCAAAACGTTCATCAAACTCGAGAAACTAAACAAAATATTAAGTAAAATGGGCGGTAAATATTGATATATTTTCCGCTCATCAGTCTTATCATTGGAAATGATATAAGATTAATGAAAAGTGTGAAAGCCTACATTTACAAGAACTTCTCTATGAAAGACATAGGTGAAACTTCATATTTACTGGGTATAAGGCTCTACAGGGATAGAGTTAGGAAGCTTATAGGGTTGTCGTAATCCACGTACATAGATAAAATATTAGAAAGGTACAGTTTTACCAACTGCAAGACAGTAAATATACCTTTCCGATATGTCATACATCTTTTGAAGAAATGACATCTCAGACCGAGGATGAAAGAGCTAGGATGTCTAACTTGCCATATGCTTCTTGTATTGGAAACATTATGTATGTTATGATATGTACGAGACCTGACATCATTTTCATCTTCAGTGTGACTAGTCGATATCAATATGATCCAGTTAATGATCATTAGACAACCGTAAAACATATCCTAAAATATCTTAAGGGTATTAAGGATAAGTTTCTCATATATGGAAAAAATGAGGTACAAGTTAAGGGTTATACAAACTCTGACTTCCAGGGGGATTCAGATGATAGAAAGTCTACATCTGGTCGGATATATCTATGGTCGGTCGAACGTGTGCATGTCTGGCCGGACGTGGGTTACGTCCGACTGAGATACTATGTCAAAAACAAAACATCAAATACGTAGAAATATTGAGAACGTGGCCATCAAATAGTACATTTTTCTAGGTAGTTTGGCTCTAACGATACCTTTGAATGCCAGGTCGCTGCTGGATTCGCACTAGGAAATATGGAACTCCAAAGATGGGTGTTTAGTTATTTCTTTTTCCCTAGGATCAAAATACTGGTATTTTAGAGTTTATTTAGGGTCAATATCCAGGTCATTGTTAGCCTCCAACCTCCCATTGTGAAGGGATATGACCCATTTTTATAGTGAAAGTGATATGTATAAGGATGGAAGGGGGAGCAAGATCCCCTCATTTCCTCCAATCAAAACATCAAACACAGCTCGAACTATCTCCAGCCAGATGAAGGTTTGGGATGTACCTTCGGTCGGATGTAATCAAGGCTGTAATTCTAGCTATTTTAATTTTTCACATGTCATGACAACTCGATACATGTCCGACCGACTATTAAACTTGTATTTTATGTCCGACCGGATATAATCAGATTTCTTAACTTCAGTAACTAATAATATGCTCATTAAATGACAAATGTGTTGTGTCCGGTTGGATTTGGGTTGTTGCTGAATTTTCACCAGAAAGTAGGGGACTCCAAGGATTTGTGGGTGTTCACTCACGTTTTCTCCCTCTAAAATGTTAGAGTTTTAAGATCTCAGAATTTTAGTATTTTGGTGTCTCCAGATGATAGATTGTCCTCATTTGAGAAGAGGAGAAGCCTCCTTTTATAGTATTAGGGAGGGACCTGAAAATGGAAGGGGAGAAATAATCATTTCATGGCCTCATCTTTGTCTGGCGTAACTGTAGATTGTAACGTAGGATCCATGTCCGGCCATACGTATAATTTGAAATATAAGTCCAGCCAGCCATTAATCAGATTGTGACTTAAGCTATTACAGCCTTGATTAATATCATGCACTGGCGTTGACCACGTCAATACATGTATGGCCAGATATTTAATTTGAATTTCATATACGGCCGGCCATAATATGATCCCGTGTCTTTGGTAACTGAAAATTTGAATGTTCAATGATAGCTATGACATGTCCAAATGAATTTCTCTCGTTCCTCTTTTGAGCTTAATGCCTTTTTTGATGCTAGCTGGGCAGATAATCCCACTGATCAATGTTCTACAACTGGTCTTTACATCTTTTTAGGAGACTCCTTTATATATTAATGCAACAAGAAATAATCTGCAGTTTCTCGCTCCAGTATTGAATCTGAATATCGTGCAGTTATTGATGCTACCTAAAAAATCATTTGTCTTCGCTAACTTCTCAGTGACATGGGTGTTCCTCATTCTTGTGCTACCCCCTCTCTACGGTGACAAAAAAAGTATTATTTACATTTCACATAATGATGTCTATCATAAGCGCACAAAACACATTGAAACTGATTGTCACTTTGTCCGTCAACATATCAGTCAAGACACTATCCGACTTCGTGAAATCCCCCATGACGAGCAACATGTTGATCTCTTTACTAAACCTCAGCTTTCAGGGCGATTTCGTTAGTTGGTTCCCAAACTCAAGCTTGCTTCTCTTCTACCATCTTGAGTTTGATGGGGGTGTTAAATAAACTACATAAATGCATAATAATCCATTTTCACCTAAGGAAATTATATTGAGGGTGGTGTTAAAGAAACTACATAAATGCATAATAATCCATTTTCACCTAAGGAAATTATATTTACCTATTATAGGAAAAATTTCATTTTTCATTATTATTGTACATAATTAAGATTATTTCTTTGATATAATAATCCCTCTTCACCTAAGGAAATTATATTTTCCTATTATAGGAAAATTTTTCTTTTCATCATTACCGTACATAATTATGATTATTTTTTTCCTATTTTTTTTCCTCTATTGCATATATAAATGCCATTATACTGTAACTGTAATTCAGATTGGAATACACCGATTATTCAATTCAATCTCTAATATAGCCAAACATGAGATTGCACTAATTTAATACAATGCAAGGTTCCAATGCCACACTCAAAAAGCATAAATTAAAGAAATTATTTAAAATTCTTGAGTAACTTCATATATAAACTGGTCCCCAATTGGCGTGGTTTGGTGGTGTAAGGTTAATAATCTCACATTGAGGTCCTGGGTTCGAATCCAGAAAGTGCATTTCTGTAAGAGCCTGAGATAGCCAGAGGTTTTACCTACTCCGCTTAAGCCCGGAATGAGTGGTTTGGTGGTTGGGTTTCCAACGATTTCTAAAAAAAAAAAAAAAAACTTCATATATAAACAAATTTTCGGATGGAAAATGATAATATCACATTATTTAATACGTGTGACGTAATACCACCAACTAATAATCATATGACATGTATAGTTATATTAAATATAACTACCATTTATTTGATAATTTTTTAATATTTTAACACATGTTATATACAAGGTAGTTAAAATTACTTTTTTACCTAAAATCATTGGAAGATCCGAAAAATCGAATCATAAAATCATAAGATTTTACCAACTACTTGATTTAGTTACACTTAAAATATGAAAAAAAATATCATACACAGAATTTTAAGGCCCAACAATCAACAAACAAGTACACAACTTGCAAATTATAACATAACATCAACGTTTCACTAGCTAAATTATAACACAACATCATAAACAATACTGCTTTCACTAGTTAATCATACCATCATAGATATATTTTCAAAACTATGCAAATATACATATAAATAATCAGTCAAATTTACATTATAAGCAGCCTAATTAAGCTACTTCCAAGAAATTAACATGCTTAAATATAAAATTACCAAAATAATTAATTAAATAATCAATCAACGCCTCTTTATTTATACCTCTAACCCTCTTCTTTTTCTTCATCACGTGAAGGGCATGAATAAATTTGCTGCGCCTTGGCTTGATCATCCACAGAGATGAACTGCGACTATTTTTTTTTTAACATCGTTGGAAACCCCGCCGCGAAATCACACATTTCGCGCAAGAAACACACCCCTGAATTCGAATCCAAGACCTCAAGGTGAAATCCTGAACCCTACACCATTAAGCCACGCCCCTTGGGACGACGATGCTGCGATGATGAACAAGAGCTCCGACGAAGGGACTAGGGTTTCGATTCAGAACACGATAACTGCTGCGACAATGGTGCTAGGAGCTAGGGTTTCGATTTTGGGTTCTGAAATCAACGAAGGGGCTAGGGTTTCGATTCTGAAGTTGTTTGGTTATGTCGTGCATAGAGCAACGGCTGATCAATTATAAAATCGTGCGATTTTGAGTCTTTAATCCCAAAAAATAGCGATTTCACCTGTGATTTTTGTCCGTTTCAACAAGTTTTACCAATTAAGAATGTGCGCTTTTATGATGTAAATCGCGTTTTTAACAATGATAATAATAAGATATTATTATATTGTTGTATGAATAATATGATACTGCCGTTGTATTTTAGGATTTTTCCAACTGAGTTTCCACAGAATGTGAATCTCGAATAACAAAATAAGACTGGTTCTTTCTATTCCATCAATTGTTCCACATTCATACATAATATTCCCCATGTTATAATGGCTTATACGTTCACTAATTCAATAACAAAAACAGTAAGATCAGTAAAGATGAGAGACATCACATGCAGTTTCTGTTACGAAGGAACGGATATGCCCAGGTGCAGCGGAACGCGCGCGAGATCAAATCCCGAGTAATTTTTTTTTTCGGCAATACCCAAAAATGTGTATTAAAATATTTACTTCCATAAGCTTAAATTATTCCAATGCATTAAAATTCATATATCATCATATATTAATTTTTCCATACATCAATATAATTTCCATAAGCTTAAATAAATATTCTAAACACATTTTAATAAATTTATCAACACTTAATAAATTAATCCAAGCATCAAAATATTCTCCAACAATTGTCAAATATAAACCAAGCATATAAAATTAATATATCATCCATTCATTAATTTTCTATACACTTTAATGCTTAAAAATTCCTAACATACATGCTTACAATTATCCAACAATTCCATAAATAATTTATCCAACATCAATAACCCAATCAATAAATTTATAAAATAAATTTACCTACAATAGCTTTGAGTCCTTGCCAATTTGAGAAGCTTTGCATCCAAGCCCCAAATCCACCAAGCTCCTTGAATTTCTTCTATCTCCGCTAAATTAAGCTTCTTGAAGAACAAACCTTGGTGACCAAAAGGTGGTTTGATCACTCAAGAATGACAACAAAAATTCCCTAAAGTTTAACTCTTAAACCCTAGAAAATTAATACTTCAAGTACACAAATTAATCTTTAACTCTTAAGGATTAATTTCATGTTCTTGATAATATGTGGGTAATATTTGGTGAGAGTTTTGGCTTGGATTTTGAAAGTAAAAATCAATATTTATTTTTGTTTCTTTGTTCGACAGAGAGGAGAGCAGCCAAAGAAGAAAAACAACAACCCATTTCTTTCTTTTCGGCAGGCAGTAAGTAAGGTGGAGGGAGAGAGAAAAACCATTTATTTGCTTTTTGTTTTCATTTGTTTTTATTAAAATTAATTAAAGAAAAACAAAATCAAACCATAGCCATTTAAATAAACCATGGTTCAAGGGAATCTTTTCCCTACACCACATATTTCAAAAATGAACTTAACCAAAGTTAAAATAAAAATTATCACCAACTAAGGTAACTAAATTGCAATTAAATGATTTTAGTTACTTAACAAAAAAAACCATTCAATTACATAAACTATAGTCACCTTAAATAATTAATACCTTTTGTTGATGGTGTCTTCAGGCGCTATGATATTTAAAGCAGCACGACAAGGATAAAAGGGTAATTCCTTCTTGGGTGAGATCATTAAAGTCAACCCGACCACTTCGCAATGAAAGAACAAGCACCTTACGGTTTCAAACCGACCACAACATATATAGACCGAGCACTTCTTTTTCAGATAACCGGGCACTATCAGGTCGACAGCAGCGTTCTCAGTACAAAAGACTATCATGACCGACCTCATGAAGACCGACCAGATGGCGAGATATGCTCAAGAAAATGACACCCTATTCTTGCGGATAAGAAACAGTTATCTACTTTCACGAGGAAAAGTAATGAGTCAGAATCCAAAAAGGAAATAAGAAAAATAGAAAGTGAAAGCGATATTAGACTAGGAATCCTTACAAGAGGAGAACACTGATTCGACCAGGAATTCTTAACGAATAGGAGTCTGATTTCTGTACTATTATAAATAGGAGGGCAGAGTATGTGTAATGGGATGAGAATCATCAAGCTCTGACTTGTAAAAAACAAAAAGAGATCTGAAAAGCGTGTTTGAGTAATAAAAGTATCATCCTGTTTGTGTCCGTGGACGTAGGTCGGATCCAAATCCACCGAACCACGTTAAATCCCCTTGTTGATTGGTGCATTTATCTGTCTTTGCTAAGTTTGCTTTTGGTCCCCCATAACCAAACAAATTCACTATTGAGGGAGGATTGTCTCGGGAGTAATATTCCCATATTACCCTGAGACCAAAATCCGCCGTCAACAGTTGGCGCCGTCTGTGGGGAAGTCAACAAAAAGCAACTCGCGTAGTGAGACAATGGCGGAAGGCGGAAACCACCAATCATCAGGGAGCTCGGCTGCAGATTGGATGGAGAAGAAAATCGAGGAGAACCTAAGGAAAGAAAGGGAGGAAAATCAAACCCTGCTAAAAACCATAGTAGACCGGTTGGAAAGATAGAAGGAGCGCACACGGGAAATTCGAGACCGGGACTAGCCGACGAAGGAACGAAATAGCAGAGGGAAAAAGAATTGTTGAAACAAGTGAGGACGACAGACCCCGGAGGGGCGGTCCCTACAGGGTAAGATCTGTGGTGGTTCAGAAAGATTCCCAAACTGAAGACATGTGGGAGGAAGAGGATGACAAATCGTCACCAGACTCCTCCTATGATAGCCCTCACAACACCAGGAGGAGAGGGAAAGAATATGACGAAAGAGCGCGGGAAGATACCGGACCTGAGAAGCACCACGCCCAAGACAACAGAAAGAGAGGAAACCGCAAGAGGCGGCATGAAGCCAAAGACAGCAGCATGAAATCTTGGCTACGGGAGGAGCTAGCCAGATGGGGAGTATTCCCCAATACAGACATAGGAGATGCCCGGGACGGTAAAGATGAGTCCCCCCTCACAGAAGAAATAAGGTCAGAAAAATTCCCAAAAAGATTCAGCATGCCAACCATGACGCCATACAAGGGCCATACCGATCCCAAAACCCACATCGAAGGCTTCGTCCTGCTAATGGAGGTACAATGGGTAACGGGGGACGCCATTTGCAAAGTGTTCCCCTTAACTCTAGCCGGACCGGCCATCCTATGGTATAGAAGCCTAGCCCCAAGAAGCATCAGCAACTTCACACAACTCAGAAAGTCATTCATACGGCACTTCAAGGGGGCTTGCGTCCCCAGAAAGACAATTGGAGAACTAAGACTTATGAAACAAGGAGACGATGAACCTTTGAAAATATTTATTGAAAGATACCACAATATGGTACTCGAAGTCGGAGGGTATGAATCCCCCGAAGCCCTGGAAAGCTTGAAGGGAGCCTTGAAAGTCGGGAGGCTATGGACCCACCTAAGGATCCAAGACACCCCGGACTACGCAACCGCCCTGGAGGTGGCCCGAAAGTTCGTTCTGTTAGAAAACGAGGAGAAAATATCCCGAAGAGGGAACACCATCAGAGAAAGGACCACAAGAGAGGGCGCCCCCCGCCGCGTAGAAAGAGAATCCAGAAGACCACCCCTAAAACACAAGGAGTTCAAACCACTGCACCGAGACAACCAAGAGAGAAGGGCGCCGACCCAAGTAAACCATGTGGTCGGGGAAGATGCATACATTCCCCTAAAGAAACCACTGGGACAAATTGTCATGGAGATTCAGGGGAAATGCCTCTTAGTAGAACCCGACCAAAGAAGATTTCCCCCGGACAAGAGGAACCAAAAGGCTTACTGCATACATCACAACTCCAGAGGACATGCAACGGACGGGTGCAAAGATCTGCGGGAACAGATGGAAGACCTAGCACGAAACGGATATCTGAACAAATACATTGACCACGAAGTTATGACGACCAGACAAAGAGCACGTGGCCGCCAAATCAATATCATCGCAGAGGGAGAACACTGCCGGTGGGAAAACTCTAACCGGTCAAGGAAGACTAAGCAGGGAACCGAGGGTAAGTTTCCCTCATGACGATGCATTAATAATCAAGGCAGTAATAGTAGTATAGCGGGTCAGAAGTAGACAGAATCCTAGTGGACCCCGGAAGCGCAGTTGACATAATTTCCAGAGAAGCACTGGACGACCTAGGGGTAGAGTATGCAGCCCTAACCGACGATAGCACTCCCCTATACGGTTTCGGAGGATCAGCCGTCATCCCACTGGGAAGGATACAGTTGGCAATAACAGTCGGGACATATCCCCGGACCCGGACAATCATGACAGACTTCACTGTAGTAGACTGCATGAGCAGCTACCAAGCCATCGTCGGACGACCTTTCATGATGAAAACAAAGGCCGCAATGTCCTGCTACCACCTAAAACTGAAATTCCCCACCCGAGAGGGGATCAGAATCGTATGCGGAAGCCAGAAAAACAGCTCGCAGCTGCTTCGCAACTCTCTCACGAGAGACTCTCTGCATCAAAGAAGATACCCGAAAACGACAAAGAAGCCTGGGTGAAGAAGAAGAAAACAGAAGCCCTGGGCCTCGGCCAAACAAAAATGCCCGACTCGCTGCAGCTGAGGAGACAGAAGAAATAGAACTTTACGGGCCAGGAAAAAGCATAAAGATAGGGGGAGGCCTGGACAAATCTCTACAACGAGATCTACTAGAATGCCTGAAAAAATACCCGGACGTCTTTGCCTGGGGATACAATGACATGCATGGGATCGACCCAAGATTCATCAATCACCGCCTAGCAGTAGACCCGTCACGCAAGCCGGTCAGGCAAAAGAGAAGGAACTTCAATCAAGAAAGGAGTAAAGCAATAGCAGCCGAGGTCGAGAAGTTATTAAAGGCAGGTCTCATCAGAGAGGCAAGGTACCCAGATTGGGTATCAAACGTAGTGTTGGTCAGAAAAAACAATGGCAAGTGGCGAATGTGTGTCGATTTCACCGACCTAAACAAGGCGTGCCCAAATGACAGCTTCCCTTGCCGAACATAGACCAGCTAGTGGACGCCACAGCTTGTCAGGGATTACTGAGCTTTATGGATGCTTTCTCCGGATACAACCAAGTCAAAATGTGCCCTGCAGACGAAGAGAAGACCACTTTCGTTACCGATCAAGGACTTTACTGCTACAGAGTAATGCCCTTCGGGCTAAAAAATGCTGGGGCAACCTTCCAAAGGTTGGTAAACAAAGTTTTTAAACCACTCATCGGCACGACAATGCTAGTTTACGTCGATGACATGATAACGATGTCGAAAGAACCAAGCTATCACATGGCCGACCTAAAAAAGACCTTCGAGCTATTAAGGAGACACAACCTGAAACTCAATCCAGAGAAATGTACCTTCGGGGTAGCCTCAGGAAAATTTTTAGGTTACATGGTGAGTGCCCGAGGCATCGAAGCAAACCCACAGAAGATCCAAGCAATACTGGGCCTAAAATCCCCCAAGACAGTGAAAGAAGTACAAAGTCTGACCGGTAGAGTGGCTGCGCTCAATCGGTTCATATCACGAGCAACTGACAAATGCCACCCCTTCTTCAAAGTGATCCAAAAAGCAAAGAAGGATATCGACTGGACACCAGAGTGCGAGGAAGCCTTCCAGCAGCTGAAGCAGTATCTAGTACAGCCCCCACTCCTGGCAAAACCACTCCCGGGGGAAACATTATACTTATACCTGGCCGTTTCGGAGCGAGCAGTAAGTTCGGTACTAATACAAGAGACCGACAAGGTCCAGAAACCTGTTTACTACATCAGCAAAGCCCTCCTAGACGCCGAGACCCGATATCCAGTACATGAACTGGTCGCCCTTTCATTGATCACGGCAGCTCGGAAATTGCGGCCTTACTTCCAGGCCCATCCTATCAGGGTCTACACTGATCACCCCCTAAAACAAATTCTTCAGTGGCCAGAAGTTTCCGGCAAACTAGTAAAATGGTCTGTAAAGCTAAGTGAACACGACATCTCCTACCTCCCGAGAGCAGCAGTGAAAGGACAAGCCTTGGCAGATTTTGTCGTTGAGTTTACCGAACCCCAAGTCCTGACGATAGAAGAAGACAAATGGGAGATGTCTGTAGACAGTTCCGCCAGCACACAAGGCAATGGCGCGGGAATCATCCTAAAAAACAACAGAGGAGAAGAAATCCCGCTCGCCCTGAAATTTACTTTCATAGCAACCAACAATGAAGCAGAATATGAAGCAATACTGGGCGGTTTAAGACTATGCACGGTACTGGGGATCCGAGATGTGGTAGTAAGAAGTGACTCACAGTTAGCCATTCAGCAGCTAAAGGGAACATTCCAAGCCAAAGAGCCTAGCATGATGGCCTATCTGACCGAAGTGAGAAAGTTAACCGGGAAAATGGGGGATGTACGCTTCGAACAAATCTCCCGAGAAGACAATTGGGAGGCAGACTCCCTGGCACGGCTCGCCTCCTCAACAAAAGCTGAGCACCCCAGAATAATCCCTTTAATTTACATCCGGGAAAGGAGCGTAGGGGAATCTGAAGTAGAAGTTCTAGATAAAGAAAGCAAAACATCATGGATGCAACCCATCAGAAAATATCTGGAAAACAGAGAAAACACCAGGAGACAAAACAGAGGCCAGGAAGTTAAGATACAAAAGCACCAGATTCTCCCTAATCAACGGGGTACTTTACCGAAGGGGTTACTCAGTCCCCCTCTTAAGATGTCTAGCAGAAGAAGAGGCAAATTATGTGCTCAGGGAGATACATACGGGCATCTGCGGAAGCCACGCCGGAGGTCGCTCAATTGCTTTCAAAGCCCTAAGACAAGGTTTTTACTGGCCGACCATGCACCAGGACGGCATAGAAGTGGCCGCAAGTGCGAAGGATGTCAGAAAAAACGTAAATCTCCACCACCAACCAGCAGCAATTGACTACGCTGCTCAGTCCCTGGCCGTTCGCCCAGTGGGGACTAGACATCATTGGGCCAATGCCACGAGGGAAGGGACAGGCAAAATACGCCATCGTGGCCATAGACTATTTCACCAAATGGGTGGAAGCAGAGCCATTATCCACCACCATAACGGAGAAAAAAGCCACTGAATTCCTAAAGAAAATATCGTTTGCCGATTCGGAATTCCCCGAGCCATCATCACTGACAACGGGAAGCAGTTTGATAGCAAAGGCTTCAGAAAACTCTGCGAGGACCTCCAGATCGCCCTAAGGTTCACCACACCAGCCCATCCCAAGCAAACAGTCAAGTCGAGTCGGGCGACAAACAAGACCATCAAGGCTAACCTGAAAGCTCGGCTTGGATCCAGCAAAGGCCTATGGGTCGAGGAATTACCAGAAGTACTATGGGCACACCGGACAACCTATAAAGACTCCACAGGAGAAACCCCGTTCTCCTTAGCATACGGATATGAAGCTGTCATCCCAGCAGAAATCGGGGGTGACCTCCCACAGGGTCCAGCACTACGAGAGCAAACAGAATGAAGGACTTATCAGAAACCACCTCGACCTAATCGAAGAGAAGAGAGAAAGATCAGCCATAAAAACAGCAATCTACCAACAAAGGATGGCCCGCTTCTACAATAAAAGGATTCGGACACGCACCTTCATCCCGGGCGACCTAGTGCTAAGAAGGGTCACCCTAAATACCCGAAGGCCAGAGGAAGGCTCGCTAGGCGCCAAATGGGAGGGGCCCTACAAGGTGGTAAAAGTAGTAAAGCCAGGAGTATACATCCTAGAACAGCTGGACGGCACAAGATTAAAAAAGCCATGGAACGCCGAGATGTTGAAAAAATACTTCCAGTAAACTCTCCCTTCCTCCTTTTCGTTTGCAGCAAACAAATAAGGGACAGAAATTCGAATACAGAGCCTCTCTCAAAATGACCCACAGAGAGTTGTAAGAAGGGCAGTATGTCCCCGAGTATAAATAAAAACTTTCTTTTCCACCCGCTCTTCTAAAAAATAAACTTTGCAAAACCATATTCAAAAACTCCAGGGACATACTCAATACAACGGTCCAAAGCCAAAAAGCACAAAACTCGCAACTATCAGATCACGACTACCACCATAAAGAAAGCATAAAGTCACACCAGAATTGTTCAACTCCATACAAACATTAAACAAGCAAGGACGAAGGTAAATCAGAGTATAGATCCGTGAGAAGCATAGCACAGGGAGGGATGATACCCCTGTGGCGATTGTTTACTCCAGTATTACCGAACATAAAGAGGAATATGCCCTTAATGTTTCAATCGGCTCGGGGCTGGATTACGTTTCGCGAGGCCTCTTCATTATTCGGCTCGGGGCTGGATTACGTTCCTCCGAGGCCACTACGATAATCGGCTCGGGGCTGGATCTTGTTCCGCCGAGGCCACTTGACTATTCGGCTCGGGGTCGGGTTACGTCCCACCGAGTCACGCTTATTGGCCTGGGGACGGAACATTCCCCCAGCACCAAGTATCTCTCTTGGCTCGGGCTCCTCAGTGGCATACTCGATGCATAGGATCCGTGAGAAGCATAGCACATGGAGGGATGATACCCCCGTGGTGATTGCTTACTCCAGTGTTACCGAACATAAGGAGGAACATGCCTTTAATGTGTCGAACACTCTTTTGATCCTCACCTACCCGATGTAATGGATCCGTGGGAAAGCATAGCACGGGGGGTGATGACACCCCCGTGACGATTGCTAGCTCCAGTGATGCCGGACCTAAGGAGGAATATGCCCTTAGTATCCCGGACACTCTTAGATCCATTTATCATTTTGGATCCGAGAGAGGCGCAGCATGGGGATGTATTGTGACCCTGTAGCGTGTGCCTGCTCCAGCGTGGTAAGGAGGAGCCCTCATACAAATACACAGGCTCCACAGTGACCCGACGTGTAGAGGATGTGCCATCACCATTCAAACGCTCTACTGATCCAAATCCTGGTTCGCCGGGACATTGAATTGAAAGATTCAGAATTGTGTTTTGGAGACCTCGGACAGGACGCTGTCTTGAGGCATCCATGTTGTTGTTTATACTTGCAAAAACATTTTTGGGATAAGTGCTAAGTCACTCCACCTTTTAATCTTATTTTCCAAAGTTTTGTTTTTTTTTTCGCCGGACTGGCAAGGAGACGCCCATGCCGGATTTGGTAGGGCTTCAAAAGGTTGATTCACTTCCCTTAAGTCCCTAAGATTACCCGTC
>SKCR01006279.1:0-25016 GCA_019454045.1 Zanthoxylum bungeanum
GACAATCGGATGAGTGAAATCAGATTCTCAATTAATCGTCAATCAATTCCAGGGTTCATATCAAGCTAGAGATTCACAGATGGTTTCTTATTTAAAAAAGGTTAAAAGCAATCCAGTCGACATTTGAACAGATAACCAATTTCTCAAATCCCCAGAAATGAAAATAAGCACGCAGATGCTTTAGCTACACTGGGTTTCGCGATTGAAGGAGAAAAAATCCAATCCATCCCAATTGTATATTTGGCAGTGGCCTGCGATTTGGAAGAATGGAGTCGAAGAAGTTTCAACACTCACATCAGGCGACTCATGGTTGACTCCAATTGAGAAATATTTACAAAATGGCATGCTTCCAGAAGATAAAATTGAGGCTCGAAAGATTCAACGACAAGCTGCCAGATTCACGCTACATGATGGGCAACTTTGAAAAGATCATTTTCTGGTCCTTACCTCAAATGTCTCACTCCAGAGGAAGCCCGGTACGTTTTAACCGAACTTCATGAAGGAGAATGTGGAAACCATTCTGGTGGAAGAAGCTTAGCCTCCCGCCCACACGACGGGATACTATTGGCCCGTCTATGCGGCTGATTCGGTTGAATTCACTCGAAAATGCGAGAAGTGTCAAAGATTTGCCCCCGTCTCACACTTACCACCAGAGAAATTGAAGCCGATTCTCTCACCTTGGCCATTCATGAAATGGGGAATGGACATGTTGGGAAGCTACCTACCGCCCCTGGACAGCGAGTCTACATGCTCGCCCTTACAGATTACTATTCCAAATGGATCGAAGCAGAAGCCTTTGCCAAGATACGGGACTTAGAAGTGCAAAACTTCGTATGGAAAAACATCATTTGTCGATTCGGATTGCCGAAGGAAATTGTAACTGACAACGGGTCCCAATTCATCAGCTACCGTTTCCAAGACTTCTGCAAGAATTGGGGAATCAAATTGAACTTTTCAACCCCACGTTTTTCCTCAAGCGAATGGTCAAGCTGAATCATCCAACAAAACGATTTTGAATACAATGAAGAAAAAGATTAGAGAAATCAAAAGGAGCATGGGCAGATGAACTTCCAGGAGTCTTGTGGTCCTACAGAACTACAGCCCGGTCATCAACAGGACAAACCCCATTCTCTCTTGTGTTTGGGTGTGAAGCAGTGATCCCAGTCGAAGGAGTTGTTCCAACTCCTCGATACCAATGGCTCGACGAAAACACGAATCAACAACTCATGAGTTATAGCCTTGATACGGTTGACGAAATGAGAGAACGAGCCTCCATACGACTTGTAGCACATCAGCAGAGAATGGCCAGATATTTTAACAAGAATGTTAGGTGCAGAACGTTTAAAGAAGGAGATTGGGTCCTACGGAAAGTATTTCAGAATACCAAAGTGATCAAGGACGGAAAGCTAGGACCAAATTAGGAAGGCCCATACGTCATTACGAAGATTGTTGGGTAGGGCGCCTACAAATTGGAAACAACAGAAGGAAGGCCAATTCAAAATAGCTGGAATGCAATTCATCTCAAACGATTTTACCGGTAATTTTTATTTTTCTTTTGTGTTGCCCATTCGGCCAATGAAGTATTTTATAATAAAATGTTGTGTGATGAAATTTGTGCATTCTGATATAACCATATAGAAAAAAAATAAAAATGAAACCTTAGATATAAAGCAAAAAGGAAACATTTTGTATTAGCAATTTCCCATTACAAAAAGATAGTCAAAGTTAAGATTACATATTCATTCCACGGGCGTATCAGTCGACGGAACTTCAGGAGAAGGCTGAACTTCCGCTAGTGGAACATCAGCGGCCTGACTGGGAACAAAAGGGATAATTTCAGTCGTTCCAGGGACCCTTACCGTCTCAGCCTGTTTCTCCATTATGGCTATTTCTTCTTCGGCTTCTCCAGTGGCCATTTGTTCTTCTTCAGCAGCCTCTTTTGAAATCACTTCTTCTCCCTTTTCTTCTTCTTCACCCTCGCTTGTAAGTGAAACCCCAGCAGCCAGCCTCTCATATTCGCGAATCCATTTCCTCGGCTTCCAAGCGACATTCTGGCCAGCTAAATATTCTTCCATTAGGTTGCTCCTCTCTTTCATCATTGATTCGAAGGCAACCAATTCGAGTTGGTCAAGCAACTCGGCTTTTTCTTTCCTCAAGCTCTCCACACTTTCTTTGAACGCTTCATTGGTAGCCTCAGACACTTCCTTCTCCAATTTCAGTGTCGCTTGAGTCTCTCTCAGTTCCTTCTCGACCATTCTTAATTTCCTTTCGGTAGCGTCAAAATTTGCTTTCAGTTCACCGAAATCTTTTCTGACTGATGTGTTTGCTTTCTCTAAGTCTCTCATCCTCCTTTGGCTTAATTCAGCATATTGTTGCATGAAAATACCACATTCCATAACCTGAAACAAATTCCTTTTAGTACATTCCATACGACTTCTTCTAATAGATAATGTACATGTTTTCTGATAAATATATACCTGATAACTTAAGGCCGCAATCTTCTTGCTTGTTTCGGTTGGACCCAACTCAATCAGCCGTCGCTCTCTTCTCTTCCAGCAACAGACGTTTGATAAATTTAGAAATGCTAGAAGGATCCGAAATTGCAGTTGACCCGTGGGGGATCCTCACTACAACGCCTTCCGCGTCTTCCTCCACTTCTACTACTGCCTTCCTCTTTTTCGAGGCAGACACCTTCTCAGTCGACTGGGTCATTGGTTCGGACACATTAACCGGAACGACTTCATCTGGTTTGGCGATATTCAAATTTGCGGCTTCAGGTTCCTTCTCCTTAGCTTTCTTAGTCTTCCTCCGGCTCCTCATTTCATCAAGTTTTGGCACCTTAAATGGACCCGACATCATCTCAGCTGCGCATAAAAATTCTTCAGGAGTCAACGATGTTAGAAATAGCAGCCTCCCAAATGTAACCTCAATCGCCCAAGTGCACAAAATCACGGCCAAAATATGCTTACTCAAAGCCAAGGGAGTACCTTCAGAATAAACCACTTCTTTCCACAGCGGAGTTAACCTCAGTCTCCTCTCTTCTAAAGCCGCTCTCCAATTCCTCTTCGAGTCAGGCAAACCGAGGATGCGGTTAGTATTTGCGACGGCTCGATGAGTACTATCGAAATGTTCTATTCAGCTGAAGACCTGAAAGAAGATAAGAAGAATATTTACAATCATACAAGTTGTAATATAGAATATAGAAGGGTGAAGAAATACTCACTCTCGACGAGTTCCAATGTTCAGGTATTTCTCCACTCCCATTCGACCCAAACACACACTCTCCTCTCACGAAGACATAACTTTTTTGCCAATCACTCCTATCATTTGTTGTAAGCCCCAATACCAAGTGCTCCCTCTTTTGGCGTAGATACATGTGATATCTCTCTTTTTCTCTCAGGTGTTCTTTCAAATAGTAAGTATACAATAATTCTCGCACCCCAAACACGATCCCCAATTCAAAAGACATACACTCAAGCGACAGTAGAATCCTCCAAGTGTTTGGCATTAGTTGCGATGGAGCCAGTTGGTAATGATTCAAGACTTCCCATACTAACTTTGGAACGGGGAACCTGAATCCATCAATAAAGGGACGTTCGTAAAACCCGATCCACCCAGGAATTCTGTAGTCTATCCTTTCAGTCGGCGACGCTAACCTTACTTCAATTGATGAAGGAAATCTATATTTCAATCTCATCTCTCTCATTGATCTTTCAGTCACTCGACTAGCTGGATTTTTGGTTAAGATATTTGTTGGTTCACTCGTACTTGGAATCTCACTCGACTCCTCAATTGTAGGTAAAGATCTAAGTGGCGTAGCTTCGGTGGGTATTCCTAACGGAGGTTTAGCTATAGTTACAATTCCAGCTTCTTAAAAATCTTCATGCGACCAATCCCTAATAGTTTCCTCATCACTTGAATCACTCATAGGTTGTTCAATATACTTGTCAATTTGAGCACCTAAACTACCCAGCGAATCCTCACTCGACATTTTCCAAGCAACAAACACAAATTTCCTAAAAATTTCTACCCCTTTGAAGATCTAAACACGTCTAAACCATAAACAGAATCCGAAAGTTTCACTATGTTTTTCAAAATCTAATGGCCTATTTGACTTAGAACAAATTGAATCTACAATATGAACATTTGAAGATGTTGAAGAATACGAAGAAGATTATGAAGAGTACCTTGAAATCTTGAGAGCTCCCTTAAGCTTGCCAACCGAGAGAAACTTTTTGTTTGAGACCAAATGAGAGACTCAATACCCATTCTTATACTCTCCTTTTAGGCGCCACAATTTCCCTCCAAAAGACACCTCGAAAACCACACTAGGGTTTCAGTAAATGAACTTGGGCTCCAAACTCCCACAAGCCCAACTTCCTTACTATCTTCCAAGGATATTATCATTGTGTAGACATCTTTGGCGATTGGTTGACATCTGTCAATGAATTTATTCCCTACAGAGTAAACCCCGACATCTTGTTTCATTCTACAATAGTAAACTCGAATCAAAAAGCATAATGATTCATATAATCAATCCAATCGAGATACATGCATGAAGTCATTATTGGATTAGTTCAGTCGACATTATGTTCTAAATATGCAGATCGTCTTCAGTCGACATTCCCATTATAGGCGGCAACATTTACATTTTAGAAGGTTATTTCAGTCGTCATATATGCTATTTCGACAGGTGAATATTTGATCCTTACAGGATCGTCTCAGTCGACAGATATATAGTAAGATACTTGCAGGTGTATTCCAGTCGACAGGTGTACAGTAAAATCCTTGCAGATGTATTCCAGTCGACAGGTACATTCCAGTCGACACTACATGAAGACGTGATGCAAATATATTCCAGTCGACATGTACACTCCAGTCGGCATTATATGAAGACTTGATGTAAATATATTCCAGTCGGCATTATATAAAGACTTGATGTAAATATATTCCAGTAGACATGAATATGAGATTCCAGTCGACAAGTATGTGGTAAGATCATTGTAGGAATACCTCAATCGACGAACTTGAGAGAATGTTTCAAGTTGTTATTCCAGTAGACAGTTATATGTTTGCAGGTACATTCCAGTCGATACTACATGAAGACGTGATGCAAATATATTCCAGTTGACATGTACACTCCAGTCGACATTATATGAAGACTTGATCTAAATATTCCAGTCGACATGTAAGTATGAACTTAGTAGATATTCCAGTCGACAGAAGTTGTGGTGAGTTTATTGTATGAACACTCCAATCGATGAGCAAGAAAGAATGTTCCAGTTGCTTTTCCAGTCGACATGGTTATGATATTCCAATCGACATGACATTATGTGGGGATTTTCCTGACCTCCACCAGGTTCACTCGACTGGGAACATTCCCCACTGGCTCACATAGAGTCAAGTTTAAGACCTGGCCTTCAGCTGGTCCAGGCGACATGAGTGATTCCCCAGGTCCACGGACCCGTAGCATGGGGATTATCCTGACCTTCACCAGGTTCAGTCGACTGGGAACATTCCCCACTGGCTCACATAGAGTCAAGTTTAAGACCTGGCCTTCAGCTGGTCCAGGCGACATGAGTGATTCCCCAAGTCCACGGACCCGTAGCATGGGGATTATCCTGACCTTCACCAGGTTCAGTCGACTGGGAACATTCCCCACTGGCTCACATAGAGTCAAGTTTAAGACCTGGCCTTCAGCTGGTCCAGGCGACATGAGTGATTCCCCAGGTCCACGGACCCGTAGCATGGGGATTATCCTGACCTTCACCAGGTTCAGTCGACTGGGAACATTCCCCACTGGCTCACATAGAGTCAAGTTTAAGACCTGGCCTTCAGCTGGTCCAGGCGACATGAGTGATTCCCCTGGTCCACGGACCCGTAGCATGGGGATTATCCTGACCTTCACCAGGTTCAGTCGACTGGGAACATTCCCCACTGGCTCACATAGAGTCAAGTTCAAAACCTGGCCTTCAGCTGGCCCAGGCGACATGAGTAATTCCCCTGGTCCACGGACCCGTAGCATGGGGATTATCCTGACCTTCACCAGGTTCAGGTAGAATTAGACAGAATCCGATCTTCATCTTCACTGGTTCAGAAATCATCCTTGTTAAGATTAAATGACTACTCCAAACGATTAAGAATAAGTTTTACATACTAAAGAGCAAATCCCAGATGATACATTCGATTATTACTCTCAAAGTCAAAAAACTTTTTGACTTAAAGAGTAGGGAACAAACTGTACGTGCCAAATTTGGACCCGAGGGTAAAACTGTCTTTTCACGTCAAGATTCAATACTAAAAGCCCATAAATATTGGCCCTTAAAAGACATGTTAGAAAACCCAGCCCAGAAGACTTTATTCTATCGGTACAGAACACTACAAATGAAAAGCTAAATAAAATAGACAGCATAAGACATGATTGTTACTAACTATTTTTACTTTTTCTAAACACAAACACATGCAACGCCGAAAGTTGGATCCAAGACACGTTGTGGGTTCCATAGCCAGATATATCAGCACATTGTAGACCCATTGCCAGCTTTGATCACAGCTACGAAATAATCATTTTTCAGATCTATAAAAGGGAAGATAACTCAGGGCTCAAAGGCAGGCTGAACATCATTCTTAAAAACTTCTATTCTCTGACACAAGTTCTGAGAATTCCATTCATTTGTCACCGCCCTCACGGCTATCAAAAGAAAGTAAGGTAACAATAAGCCTTATTTCCTCATATTACATAATGGCAGCTCATTTCACTATACTGACTTGAGCGTCGGAGTGTACCCGGCACCCACCATACCGGTGGTAGTCTACTCCCGTTCACTTTATCTTTGTTTTGCAGGATCGTTAATGCCCACAATCTACAAATTCTGATTGTGGACCTCGGGCGAAAACCAGCATCCACAGTTGGTAATTATTTAAATTGGTTTTAACCTGACTAAACTGGATACCGCCTGATTGGTCGGTTGGTAATTAATTATTAATTTGACTTAATCTCGATACCGCCTATATTGCTGGTTGGTAATTATCATGCAAAGTTAATAAATTATATTAAGGGAGATATCTAAAATATAAGTAATAAAAGTGGATCATTTTACCTCAGTATTTTTTTTATTGTACCTTTTACTTTATTTACTTTTCAGCAATTTACTTTCAGCATTTACTTTTCAGCAATTTACTTTTCAGCATTTACTTTTCAGCAATTTACTTTCAGCATTTACTTTTCAGCAATTTACTTTTCAGCAATTTACTTTCACTTTCAGCATTTACTTTTCAGTAATTTACTTTCAGCATTTACTTTTCAGTAATTTACTTTTCAGCATTTACTTTCCGTCATTTAATTTTCAGTATTTAATTTCAGCATTTACTTTCCGTCATTTAATTAGTGGAGCAATTAATAATGGATTTGGTGGATGATTTGATGGAGGCAAAATTTTACCTATAAATATCAAGCCATTTCATTTGTAAATTCATACTTTCTTCTAAGGAATTCATTAAAAATAGTAAGAAGATTGTATCTTGTTTGTTTATTTGCAGCTTTCAGTAATTAATTTCCGCTTTCGCACTTTCTTTTCTTTACTTTCAGTTTTTACTTTCCGCAATTTACTTTTACGCACAATACTTTTCTTTCTTTAATTTTCAGTTTTTACTTTTCAGTAATGATGAGGTAACTCCCCTTTGCTGGGGTAAAAGGTAAAACTTTTATTACTAATATTTAGATTAATCTCCCTTAATTATAATATATAAACTAGTTAAAACCTGACTTAACGAGGATACCGCCATATTGGTCGGTTGGTAATTATTTAAATTGGTTTTAACCTGACTAAACTAGATACCGCCTGATTGGTCGGTTGGTAATTAATTATTAATTTGACTTAATCTCGATACCGCCTATATTGCTGGTTGGTAATTATCATACAAAGTTAATATATTATATTAAGGGAGATATCTAAAATATAAGTAATAAAAGTGGATCTTTTTACCTCAGCATTTTCTTTTATTGTACTTTTACTTTATTTACTTTTCAGCAATTTACTTTCAGCAATTTACTTTCAGCATTTACTTTTCAGTAATTTACTTTCAGCATTTACTTTCCGTCATTTAATTTTCAGTATTTAATTTCAGCATTTACTTTCCGTCATTTACTTTTCAGCAATTTACTTTTCAGCATTTTACTTTATGTCTTTTATTTTATTTAAGTTTTACTAGCCCTAGTTATGTGTCGTAACTAAGTTAGTTATCTGGGGTTGTGATGAATTTTAATATCACCGGTTTATAAGGGGTTATTTTATAGTTTGGGTAATTTAAAGGTTTACTTATTAAGTCTTAAGCTTAATGCGTCTTGTTAATTGGCCACTAATAAGATTGATCTGGTAAATCTAAAATAAACTTGACAAAGGAATTTTAGGTTTCAGCCTTAGACTTAATAGCCCACGATCTTCCTTGAGGATAGATAACCCTTTAATAGATTTCCTTACAGGATAGACATATACATGTCAGGCGGGGGTAACCATAATTGGAACTGAAACTTAATGAATCCAGGTAATTTGGTTGACATATACATATGGTTCAATTTGGTTATACTGGGTATTTGCGTCTGACCATCGACAGAGGCTTTCGCATAATTTAGTGTTCCAGGTTAGTAAACCGATTTATTACACAAACATGAAATAACCGCTTCATCTTTTAAAGGATATTAGAAAGATTCACAACCCTAGATAGTTCCCTAATATTGAATTTTCTTAAACCTACTTTCGTGAAATTTTATTTACTTGTTTTTAAATTTAGAATCATCACCATTTCAAATCAATCAAATAACCTGTTAGATACTAGTAATCATTTGACCTCGTAAAATTAATATATTAGGTATTAAGTCCTCGTGGGATCGATACTTTTTATATTACTTGAACGATACGTGCACTTGTGTTATACGCATGTGTGTAAGCACCGGTCACTCTGTGCGACTCATCATAGACCTTACCATGTCTAACAAAGGTTAGGTTTCTCCGTTCGGACACACCGTTTAATTGCGGTGTTCTTGGATGAGTCCTCTGTGAAAGAATACCATATTCTTTCAAGTAATCAAGAAACTCATTGCTCAAGTATTCGCCACCACGGTCCGACCATAATGTCTTAATACTTTTGCCGGTCTGTTTTTCTACTTCGTGTCGAAACTCTTTGAATATCTCAAAGGTTTCCGACTTGTGTCTCATAAGATACACATAACCATAACGTGATGCATCATCCGTAAAGGTTACGAAGTATTCATATCCACCTCCAGCCTGGCTAGACATGGGCCCAGATACGTCACTATGAACGAGGGCTAACAGTTCGGTGGCACGTGCACCTTTACCGCTAAAAAGTGATTTAGGCATCTTGCCTAATAAACAAGATTCGCAGACGTCATATGAATTTGGATCAAATCCATCCAAGTACCCATTATTCAAAAGTATGGATATGCGAGTCTTGTTAATGTGTCCTAGACGACAATGCCACATATAAGTTCCATCTTTGTTACTTAGTTAAAGCCTTTTTTTTGTTAGAGAATATGTTTGAGATTGATTTATATTCAAAATATAAAGACCATTATTTACATCAGCAGTGCAAATTTCCATATCATCTTTATACATAAAACACCCAATGTTTCTAAATACAAAAGTATACCCACATTGGGCTAACATAGATACAGAAATAATATTTCTAGTCAAACTAGGTACATAATAACAGTCTGATAGTTTAAGTACATGCCCCGGGGGCAGCTCCAAAACAAAAGTGCCAACGGCCAAAACAGCGCCTCGTGTCCCATTTCCAACGCGGAGGTCAATCTCTCATGAGGCCAGTCTCCTGCTAATCTGCAGATCCTGCACATCAGTACATATATGAGTACCACAATCAGAATCAAAAATCCTATTTTTAAAACTAGTAGTAGACATGTTTATTTCTATAACAAACATACCTGAAGCCGGTGCCTTGCCCGCTTTGATTTCTTTCATGTGTGCCTTGTACTTGCGGCAATCACGCTTTCCGTGACCCCGCTTGCCGCAATGCAGACATACATCTTGGGATTTGTCTTTACCCTTCCCAGAAGGTTTTGACGATTTGGCCTTGCCTTTCTTCTTCTTATTCTTCTTCTTTTTCTTTACACCTCCAGTCACCTTGGGCCAAGCCCTCGAAGTCTGAGATGTTGAAGCGAAGTGCGCCTCGCGCTTCTTGCCCTTAAGGAGCTCTTTTTCTACTTCGCACGGTGTGGGACATCAAATCTCCAAGAGTTTGGTCTTGGTTCAACATATTGTAGTTCATGATGAACCCACTCCAAGTGTCGGGGAGAGACTGTAGGATCAAATCTACTGAAGTCTCAGCCTCGAAGACGATGCCCATCTGTCTGAGCTGCTCAATGTCAGCAATCATCTGTGACACATGGTGCTCAACAGACGTACCCTCTGACATGCGAGCGCGGAAGAGCTTCTTCTGCAACTCATATCTCTGCGATCTAAGATTAGATCGGTGAAGATCATGCAACTTCGCCATCATCTCATAGGGATCCAATCCCTTGTTTTGACGACGGAATTACGGAGTCATAGCATCAAGCATTACCGATTGAGCAGTCGCGTTATCATCGCTATGAGTCTTCCAAAGCTCTAACTCAAGCAACTGATCAGGTCGGGGCATAGGCCCAAGATGTCTCTCTATAGTGTAGAGTAACTTCTCGGATCTCAGGACAATCATGAGATTCATGTCCCAATCTTGAAAGTTTGTGCCATTAAAGACATTGTCTCCCATGACAATATCTTTAATGCTTAACTTTCATGTCATATTAATCGCAATAGTCAAACTATTCAATTAACGATGTATGGGTACAGTCTAACTGTTACAAGAAAAATAATAATATATTAGTCCAACTAATAAAAATAATTGACGAAATAATTTGAAAGCGCATAGAGCTAAGTATTTGAACGAAATTGCAAATTCAATACTAGCCTCCCACTATTTTTCGGCGAGCCTCTAACCCTCTGTTGAGTACTCGGGAAACCTAGTTTCCTAGTGGGCTAGGATCCCGTTAAATAACACACAACCTTGACTTTGGCCAACAAGCTGTATGATATTTAACTAGGTAGATCTCTAAGATCAATTGGATCTCATCCATTCCTAACTACTCCCATCATTAATAGTGACTGGATGTCAATCACAAAAATGTGACTTGACTTCCATCACTAAAGTGACTGGCGATGTGACTTGCGGGCCCCACTTTAATTCAAAATCCGAGTGGGCCCGCGAACACATTTCGGGCTCGGGTTTGCTAATTCCGAATTAACGAATTTTCCGTTGCGACGTAATTAAATCAAATTTAATTAAATAATTATGCCTAGCAAAATTACTATTCACATCGCTCGCAAATTAATTCTAAATTAATTCGTTTGCCCGAATTAAAATCCAATTTTAATTCTGCGTCGAAATCTAATTTCGTTTAATATATCGAATATATTATTTTATCAATTAATTCCAAATTAATCGTTTTCTCTCTTCAAATAGTATTTTATCTTAGATAAAATCTCTCTGTAATTAATCCTAGATTAATTATGTTCGAATCATACGTCATTGGTGAATCTTTGGGAAGCGACCCATGAGATCCCTGGATATGTTGGCAGTAAATCCGGTCGTCGGACTATCCGAACACGTACGTACCTTATACTACATTTTTACCGATTTACGAGACATGGTTGGCTTATAGCAAAGCACCGTGCCTACCCAATTCTCCAGAAATATTCTTAAAGGAATATATAATCTATGTCAGGCGTAATATACGTAGTATTGCGTATTGCAATCTAGTATCAGATGTCACATGCAAGGCCTGAGGCTGGAATAGTGTCTGCCCCGTACGAAGCATATATCGGATTACAAGTAACTAGTCTCTTTAATCGGATAATCATGACCTTGTCATATTATCCCGATGGTTACAACCAATTAGAGTACCAGTTCTTTATCCCTGCATGATCATCATCTACATATGACTTAAGTGATACTTTTATCTTGACATCACACCCAATATACTACGATTCTCAATAAACCTAGAAGAGGCGTACACAGAACCTGTTAAAGTCCTGGACGACCAAAACTAAAGCGTATTGTCGCAAGTACTTGCGATGCAAGTCTCAGGTTAAGACCAAACACACCTACCCTGATTCGGATTCCCATAAACACATAGTCATACTACCAATGGGATTCCGCGGGGTCTATCCAGAGCGAAGCTGTTTCCGTACCATCGGTAAACACAACCTCCTATCACACTTGCATAAGTATCCAATACTTAAATATATGAGAACTATGTCGTTACGTTTCCATAACACGCACAAGTGCGATACTAGTCTATTCCGCATTATCGATGTCCAATCTCGATAATACTACGACTAGGGATATTTAATGATTAAACCGTTATGGATTGATACTGTCTCATATCTTATAATGCGGAACTAATCATAAGGACTTTTATCATTTATATATTTAAGTAATCAAATTACAAAATGATAAAATGCAATTTCCATTGTCACATAGTTAATTTGTACAAAAACCACAATGTCTTTTACAAATAGTGATGCTATGGGTCATAATTGTCTAACAGACACATGGCTGTTATAAGCAACCTTTGCTAACTTATGAGCAATCTTATTGTAAGATCTTTAATTAAATTGAATCTTAAAGGTATTCAAAGACTTTACAGCTACGTGGATATCATCAATAATCCACCCAATTTCCATCCCTTACCAAACCACATTTTTCGCTTCTGATCCTATAATAACAGAGGATGATATCTTTGCTTCTAACACACAGTTTATTCCAAAAAGAATGGCCAAAACTTTGGCTTCCTCAGAATCTCGAATAGAAGCAATAACCTTAGTTGTAGCTGCAATCAACGAATGATTGATTACTACACCGAATCATGTCTTCATCCTATTGAAGGCGGCATCCACATTCACTTTAAACCAATTTGCATATCAGAATTAGAACTGATAATAATAAGGATTCTAACCTTATAATAGGTGACCATTTGAATAAACCTTTATTCATTTTATTATTATTATTATTACTATTATTTGGCTAATTGTATGGTCCTTTTGAGAATATGAAGAGACAATTCTTATTTTCTTCCGGAAAAAAAAAAATCAAAGTTCTTGGGTTCTCAAAAGCCAACGACTACAATTATTCTCGATGATTAATTTTTTCATAATTATCTACTAAATCTTAATTTTTTCACTTTATTTCAGGTCCTTACTATTTTAACAGTTGTAATATTCTGTATTTTTAAAACAACAGCAACATTATAAATAATTATGAAAAATTGGGGACATATTGATAATTATGAAAAAAAATTAGGGATTCTCTTTTTATATAATGTATTGAATTAATGTTTCTAAGCTTTCAATAGATGAACTTCGGAAAATAAGTCCTTCATGCCAATTTTTTAAATTAATTTTTTGTGGTTTCTCTGTCACTCTAATATAAAATTTCAAGCATGTCATAAATGAAAATAAAAGATTGCAAACAAAATAATAATTTTAATTTTCTACTCTTGAATCCCATTTTTATTCATCTTCAGTCATTTTTTTACTAATGAAGGGTTAATCTAAATTTTTTTCCTCATTTTTTACCGTTATAAAGTCAAAAAAAAATAATATATTGTTCACGTAAACAATAATTTTTTTCGCTTTGCTTTAAAATAAGGGAGGTGGGCAAGTCCAATATATTTTTTATTTCCTTATATCCCATTTGGACATTGTGTTTTGAAATCGCTTATTATCATTTTAAATACATACTTAATATTATTTTTCTTCAATCTTTTTAGAGTGCAAATAAAAACATTTATAATCACATTATGATTATGGCTAAAAAATATATATTCAGCCACACACCTAACAGATAGTCATTCCATGATTTTTATTTATTGGGGTAAAAAAATATGTATGCATTCAATGTGATTGAAGATTGGCAACTTGACTGAGATAATTAATATAACTAAGATCACACATGTGATTGACGCTCGACAATGTAATTGAGGTCACAATTGTGGATGTGTTCAATATGATTGAGGGTTGACAATGTGACTGATGGTCAGTAATGTGATTGTACTTAATGTGACTTAGGGTCGGCAATGTAACGGAGGAGCAATAATGTGATTGTGCTCAATGTGTTGTCGACTGAGACACACCAATAACTAAATTGTCAGTCATCCAACTGATAATCACATTGTAACTATGGAAAAAAAAATATAACTGTTGACGGCTGATTTTCATCCCAGTGGCGGTTTTGGAATAACTCCCCCGAGACAATCTTCCCTCAACCTTGAATTTGTTTGGTTATGAGGAGACCAAAGACAAATTTAGTAAAAGGTGGGAAAAACACATAGATTGACAAGATAGTTTTAACGTGATTAGGCGGAGTGAATCCAGCCTACGTCCACGGGCACAAAATGATGGGGGTTGTTTTATTGCCAAGACTGACTCGACCGACCTATTTTGAGCAATGTCTGAACGTGGCCGAACAGTTGAAAGAGTGTTACAAGTGGTGTTCTTTTTCTTGTTACAAGTTTTATGTCTAAAAGACCCAACTCATACAAATGAATCTATCATCCCTTTATATACTTAGGAAATACACATTGTTCCTCTAACTTTATGACGTTTCTCGCGCGGTCACCGACTGATTGAAGGGCTCTCTGCCCCAAGACCGTCTTCGCCGAAAGTAAGTCTACCGCCTGACGGCTTGTCACATCACTCTATTTTCTCCACTGCCACACGCAACGTTCTAGATCTAGCCTATAAAGTACTTTCGATATGATAATACGTTTTGGAGGGAAAATCCAACAACTCTGATATTGTGTCGGTATTAAAAAGGGGTCGGTCAAGTGATCTGTCAAACTTCTCGAACTATTTCCGCCCTGATCCGAAATGTCCGAGCTCATCCGCTGGCTCCAGGGGGTAAGGCCGAACAAAACCGATCTCTAGAAAATTTGGTGGCAGCTTCGGCTCGAAGTAGTTGGCCTCTAAACATTACAGGTTGCATCCTCTGGTCGGTCATACTCGTGAAACCGGATGAGGTGAATTTCCCTCTCTGCCCTTACCGAACTGTACAAAAGACTTAGCGGCAGAAATCCCCATCAATATATGTCCCCTAGTTCTCGGTTCCAACGAGTATACGAGTTGGTACCGGGAACTACAAGAAATCTGAAGTGAACCTGATAAACCAACTGGTGGCCCGACTCAGAAACAAAATAGAGAGCTTCCTCGGGCTTCTTCCAAAACATCCTCAATTATCTTCATGTGTTCGGTTTGGAGAATGCTGATGCTTTTTCCAACTACCTTCCCAATCGAGCAAAATTATTCTTTTACCCTTATGATAGCCGCCCCTCGAAAATCGTAAGCCATCATACCTTCGTAAATGCTCGTCAAATCAACATTTAGGGTTTACCTGATCGCGCCACTTGTCAAAAGTTTATGGTCTTCCCGCCAAAAACTCAAATCAATCGGTCGTTCCCGAGGTAGCCAAAAGGTCTTTCAACCTAAGCTGTTTATCCCAAACCGATCAGACAGAGCCTAAAGACGACACGCGGCGCACATCTGAAAATTCTCTCAATCCAACGGCCATAAACACACAGTGCTGACTATAAAAGAACATATCAAAGCCGTTTTCTTCCCTTTACGAAACCCACAACTCTCAAACTGTAAAAACTACCCTGCTCGTGAGACCAGCAGACTTCCAAAAGTCCAGATCAACCGCTGACTCTTCTTCCCAAACCAAGTAAGTTTTCGCCCGACCCCCTCTCTTTACTTGTGGTATTTGACCATTTTTGTTTGGTGTTCTCTGATTTTCTTCTTATTGTTGCATGTTCTTTTTATTCTTTGGGCATGCTCATCTCCTCATTCTATGCTATGACTCTTGTTTCGGATTTAGTGTGGGATGTTTTGTACTTGTGTTCTCCGGTTATAGGATAGGCGCTGGGGTATAATGCATGTGTTTCAGGTTTTCTGGTTTTTCATGTCTGATGTATGTGTTTAGGGAGAGACTTGTTGTTTGTGGCTATTGCTAGGGTGTTTAGAGACCGTAGGCCCATTTCCCCGGTAGTTAGAATAGCTCTCAAACTTGTGATACTTTAAACTGACCACTGACCTTCTTATACTTCATGGCGGCCGTTAGACATGTTTGATGTTGAATCCTCTTCTGCCAAACCCATAGAAACTCAACATCCTCGCGCTGATGAATCATCCTTCAGCTCGGATGCTCCCAGCGTAGAGGATTTGGACACTACCCTTACCCTCTCTGAAATAAAAAAATGACTCATATCACCAAAGAACCCCCCGGAAAGACCTTGAGCCCGTAGAACTGGGAAGTTCGGCCTTGGACATGAATCGGCCTACCACTATCACTGGAGAAGCCTTGTGTGTGCTTCGCCAGCAGTACGAGATCCATATCAGCATAGCTCTGGATGTCCCCGGCTCGTATGATCATGCGAGCCAGCCTGACGAAGGCTCGGTTGCTCTTTTTCCTTCCTTCTTTGAGTGTGGTCTGCGGCTGCCCATCCAACCATATTTCACGGGGATGTTGGCCAAGATGGAGATTGCCCCCTGCCAACTGAATTTGAACAGCTGGAGAATTTTGGCCGGCTTGCATATGATCTGGTATCGAGCAGGCCTTGGAGATCCGACTTTTGAGGAGTTGAAGAGACTCTACCAACTGAAGGCCAACCCAAAAACACACCATGGTCGGTATTACCTTTCTTCATATGCCGATGTCCCCGCCCTCATCAAAGATCTTCCACAAACCAACAAAAATTTTCAAGACCTCTGATTCTGGGCTACAGACGACTGGGGACGGACCTTGTATGTGTGCCCGGAGATGAATGAAGTGCCCGATATCTTCAGAGCGGGAGGTTAGGACCCGATGTCTCAATTTCTCTTTCTTTCTCAACTTACATGCAAAAATGTTAACTTTTTAACCTTCCTCAGCCTGCTGGAGGGATCCTCCCAAGGTAACCCATGTGATCTGTGCTAGGATCAAGGTGGCCCGGACCTACGCCTCCCACTGGAAGAGGTAGTCAATGATTCTGCCTTCTTAGAGTCAAGGCTCGTTCGGAGCGCACCTCCACAGGTCCCGAGGCGGTTGGGTAGGCTCTTACTGACTTTCTGACTGTGCCCTTTGCTTGTTTGACCCGTAAATGCCTTGAAATCTTTTGAATTATGAACTGATCATGCTCTCTATTTTTTACTTGGCAGGAATTTCAAGACAACCCAGTGTCCTCGGCCGAATCAAAGACCTGACGAAGTTGCCCGAGTCAAGTGGAGCGGGAACTTCCCGAAAAAAAGGCTACCGTGGCGAAGGCTAAAGATAAAACCAAAGCAGTGACCCGCCCTCTTGATCAATAAAGGTCTGTTAATAAACGAAAGTGTCTGATCGGATCGGGTGGAGCGGAGTAGGAGGAAGAGGAAGAGGAGGAACAGCCTTTGATCTGAAGGCAAGCTATCCGGAGGGAGAGCAGAACTACAGAGGCCTCTTCCAGGAAGGGAAAATGTGTCGTAGTGCTCGGGGTTGATGACCTTAGTGAAAAAATCAAAGAGGCCATCTCCCACCTTGTGTCGGCATTCAATGAACTGGTCGATGTAATCCCTCATGAGGAGATCCCGAAATACGAAGACGTCTCTCCTGAGGCCGTGGTGATGGAGTTTTATTCCCAGATGGCTAGAGTAATAAACTTTATGTTACCGTTCTGTATCTTTACTTAGTCGATGTGTTGACTTCTTCATTTTCTTCTTGTAGGCAGCTTATCTTATAGCCAAGAACAAAGACATTCTATTGAGTCTTCTATCTGAGGGAGGCTAGGCTCAAAGGCTTCAGATTCAGCTTTCAGAAAGGGAGGCCGAGCTGGCCAAAAAGGACGAGAAGATCCAGGCTTTGGAGAGGGTCGGGGATGAGGCCCTCAAACTGAATGAATCCCTTCGCAATGCGTCTAATCTGGCCAGGAAGAATGCTGAAACTGCTAAAAAGGTGAGGGAGTCTGCTCTGGCTGAGAGTAAACGCCTGGCGTGGGAGTTGGGTGATACCGAAGCCAAGCTGAGGAGGGCAGTTGAAGAGAGAGATCAGGCTCTCGAGGAGTTAAAAAAGAGGGAGACTGATTTGGAGAAGAGGGAGGCTGAACTGCAAATGAGGGAGGCCGAACGGCAACAAAAGGAGGCTGCACTGGTGGGAGAGCTGGAGAGTGTCCAGCTCAATGGGGTCAAAGATTGTGCCGAGATCATTCCAATCCTGATGCCCGGGGTTAACATGGAGCTGATCAACGTGGCCATCCGCTATTGTAAATGAGAACTTTCTGCGGAAGAGGCCCGAAAATTGCTTGCCCTCCCTTCGGAGGAAATCCAGGATCCGGAGCCCGTATCAGCTGTTCCCCTGTCTCTAACCCCTAAGGAAATCCAACCTGAGGCGCCCGCCCCTGAAATACCTAAGGCCGAAGTTGCAGCCCCTCTCCCTTCCCAAGCTGAAACGGAAGTTCCCCCTGCCGAGCATATACCAGTCGTTCAGCCGTCCGAGCCTGGACAAGAAGAAACAACTGCTCCTGCGCGGGCTGATTAATGGGGTGACCCAAAGAGGGCCCCATGTAAATTCAAACAATACATTTCCTTTTGTAATGATGATCGTAACTTTCCCTTTTTAGCACTTATCTCAAATACTTTCCGTTCTACTCTTTATACTTAACTTATCTTGGCTTCAGATTTTCTGATTTGCCCCTTCACATCTCGTTGTGACCTTGCACTCGGCCAATTTGAGTCTGACTTCGAGGTAACAATTTGTCTCTGAGCCGAGATCGAATGTATTCGGTGGGACGTAACCGACCCCGAGGTGAGAAGAACATTTGGCTCTAGTGTGATGTTGTGTTCCCATACCGAAGAAATAGACTCGGTGGGATTCACCCCGACCCCGAGCTGAGTAAGATACTTGGCTCTGGGGGAATGTTACGTCCTCAGGCCAATGAGATGGACTCGGTGGGATTCACCCCAACCCCGAGCTAATGGAACAATTTAGACTCGGCGGAACGAATCCAGGCCCGAACTGGCGGAACATAACAAATTCGGCGGAACGAATCCAGCTCTGAACTGGCGGAACATAACAGATTCGGCGGAACGAACGAATGAACCAGCCCCGAACTACGAAACATAACAGATTTGGAGGAACGAATCCAGCCCCGAATCGGCGGAACATAGTAGATTCGGCGGAACGAATCCAGCCCCGAACTGGAGGAACATTTGAGACTTACACGAGGGAAGATTTTCAACCTCGGAAGCTCTGCGGATCCTGGCTCGGGCATCCCCTTGCCAGATCAGCGAAAAACAAAGATTGGATCAAAGTAAAGTTATCAGAAAATGGGGGTGACTTAGTACATACCCCATGCGAAAATTTAAGAAGTAAAAAACAACAACTCGGATGCTTCGAGACAGCGTCCTGCCCGAGGCCCCCAAAATACAATTCTGAACCTTACAATTCAGTGTCCTGGCTAACCAGGTCACGGATACGCCGATCCGGGGCGGTCAGGTAATTCCCCACTGGGGACATGGACACCGCGTGTGTGCCCTCACTAGGTGGTTCTCAATGGGACTCACCAGTCGACTCGCAGGGGAAGAAACCTCTCTGGGTCTGGTTTACCCGAGACTCCTGTAATCAAGGGCTCCATTTGGCTAAACCCAAGCCAAGTGGTCAAATGGTTCTCAGCGGGACTCACCAGCTGACTCGTAGGGGCAGAAACCTTCATAAGTCCGGTTTACCCGAGACTCCTGTAATCAAGGGTGCCATTCGGCCAAACCCAAGCCAGGTGGTCTGATGGTTCTCAGCGGGACTCACCATCCGACTCGTAGGGGTAGAAACCTCCATAGGTCTGGTTTACCCAGACTCCTGTAATCAAGGGTGCCATTCGGCCAAACCCAAGCCAGGAGGTCTGATAGTTCTCAGCGGGACTCGCCAGCCGACTCGTAGAGGCAGAAACCTCCCTAGGTCCGGTTTACCCGAGCTATTCCTAAAAAAATGCGAGCCATAGGGTAATAACGCTCCGGCCTCGGGGGTTTGATAATGACACCTGGGATTGGAGTGCCACGACGGGTTCGCGCTTTTCCTACATGGGCTTCATCCCTTGATGCGTTCTGGATCCTCAAAAGTGAAAGGAACTAGGTCAGGACACTTCCACCCGGGGGTTTGATAATGACACCCGGGAGTGGCGTGCTGCGGGCTTAGTGCCCTTCCCAATTACCGATCACACATTCACATCGAGCACATCCCTAGAATATTGAAAACAACTTTCGCATTCATTTAATAAACAAGCAAAAATAGACAAGTTTCTTAAAAAAAATGAGAGTTTTATTCATATTCTAAGGACCTGCTGCCCTTCTTATAACTCATTGCGGGACATTTTAAGATAGGCTTTTACAATGCTTTCTTCTGGTTCTTGCTTTGCGGTCCGACCACGTCTTCTAGTCTGAGCTTGATTCTGAAGGCTCCCGATGCGTATTTCGTAGTTGTAAACTTCACATGCAAGCTGGTTCCCGAGTCGGGGCTTCTTCAGATGCTGCTGATCTGAACTTGATTATGAACCGAGCTCACAGGGTCTGCTGCACCAAATGCTCCGCGGGCAATGATGAATAATGCATTTTCCTTGGACCATGCACATCCCGAACAAATCTGGAACCCAGCCGAGGCCTTCAGTCCTTGCTCCTTGTGGTTCTCCCCGTGGGCTTTTTCCCCTTTCCTCTCATTCAGGGAGACCACCACACCAATTGAGGGGGGCCTGAAGGAAATCATGCCATGTCCTTGTTTTCAGCTGCGGCCAACGAACATCACCCATCTGTAATGTTACAATCCATTCTACAACTCAGCTCTGATGGGTGATTGCTGGCTACCCCTCTTACATTCCATTCTACAACTCATAAGAAGAAAGTTTTCACTACCAACCCTTCTTCTGGTGAACCCTCTCATTTTTCCGTTCTGACCAACTTATTCCCATTCCTTTCCCCTTTCATCCATTCTGCTGTTGAACTACCCAACAACCTATGGTTTCCACTTTCTACCATCATCTTACTACGCAAGTTGCTTTTTGCTATTTTCCCACAGACTGCCCCAACTGTTGACGACTGATTTTCATCCCAGGGGTGGTTTTGGAATAAATCCCCCGAGACAACCTTCCCTCAACCTTGAATTTGTTTGGTTATGGGGAGACCAAAGGTAAATTTAGTAAAAGGTGGGAAAAACACACGGATTGACAAGATAGTTTTAACGTGGTTCGGCGGAGTGAATCTAGCCTACGTCAACGGGCACAAAACGATGTGGGTTATTTTATTGTCAAGTCTGACTCGATCGACCTGTTTTGAGCAATGTCTGAATGTGGCCGAGCAGTTGAAAGAGTGTTACAAGTAGTGTTCTTTTTCTTGTTACAAGTTTTATGTTTAAAAGACCCAACCCATACAAATGAATCTATCATCCCTTTATATACTTGGGAAATACACACTGTTCCTATAACTTTATGACGTTTCCCGCGTGGTCACTGACTAATTGACGGGCTCCCTGCCCCAAGACCGTCTTCGCCAAAAGTAAGCCTGCCGCCTGACGGCCTGTCACATCACTTTGCTTTCTCCACTGCCACACGCAACGTTCTGGATCCAGCCTGTAAAGTACTTTCGAAATGATAACACATTTTGGAGGGAAAAACCAACCACTCTGATCTTGTGTCGGTCTTAAAAAGGGGTCGGTCAAGTGATCTGGCGAACTTCTCGAAATTATTTCCGCCCTGACCCGAAATGTCTGAGCTCATCCGCTGGCTCCAGGGGTAAGGCCGAACAAAATCGATCTCTATGAAAAATGTGGTCGGCTTCGGCTCGAAGTAGTTGGCCTCTGAAACATGTACCAGATTGCATCCTCTGGTCGATCATACTCGTGAAACCGGATGAGGTGAATTTCCCTCTCTGCCCTTACCGAACTGTACAAAAGACTTAGTGGTAGAAATCCCCATCAACAATAACTATGCATGAATTCTTTGGGATTTAAGTAAAATGTTATTGTGATTGTGTTCTATATGACTAAGGATTTGTAATGTGATTGAAATAAATAATATGACTAAAGATAAGGAATATTTATGAGACACACATAACACAACTTTCAAATACTAGTGTGATTGAGATAAAAATATAACTATAATAAAAGATAATGTGAGATATGTGCGACACTATAATTTTGAAGATAATTTTAATTTAGAGTCTGATACGGGCTCATAAGAATACATATATTTTTTTTAATTTAACTCGGATTTAAATAATAAAATTGCTAGCGTAATTGAGTTTCTTATAAAAGCCCATAATTATAAAGATATAAGTGATTTATCCTTTAAATTCCATCATGATTCATGATTGACCTGTCATTCTACTATTGCCAAGGATAATTATAGTCTTCGTCTGAGTCATACCAACATTTCCTCATTGACGGCAAAAATTACACGGTCATCGAGTAGTTGTTTGTTTTGTTCTCTCTCCCCCTCTCTCTTCGTCCAAATTTTTGTAATTTTTTTTCTTGAAGAAACAATATCAATGGATCAGGTTATAAACAAGATGGGTTCTTATTGGATTGGCAAAAAAGCCAGCAAAGAGTTCGGTTCAGTTGGCGATGATATCAATGTACGTTATTTGCGTTTTATTTTTGATTCCCATGCTGATCTAGTTTTAAAGTTGCTCTCTTTATTTTCAAATTTTCGATTTTGAATGTGGGCATTAATTAATTTGTTTAGATATTGGATTTGTTACAATTTTATGTTTTGTAACGGTTTATTTGATTACTTATGAATTATGATTTATAGGATATAAATGGATATGTAAATTAATTGCAGTGTGAATTGGATGAAGGGTTTTTGTTTTAAATTGTCCCCATCACCTTGTTTGAGATTTAGCCTAGTTGCAGGTAGTTGATTCGGAATCTGAATTCAGAGACTTAAGTTGCTGTATAAGATTGGATTAAATTTGTAGATGGACACATAAACGGACAATGCAACATGCATGCTTGACCTTTTTTTATCATGCTTTCTGAATTGGCTTTGTTATAAGTGACTCTTGTTCTGAGATCTTAGCCTAGATGAGTGAATCCTCTGTAAAATGTCTTACACTTAGTTTCGATTTTATATTTTAGCCTTTGATAGCAGAATTTACTATTCCGTAATCTGTTACTATAAATGGTAGTTCAAAGTTACAAAACCCCATTTTGTGAAGTTTTGGAAGTGGAATGAATATGATTTTCCAGCAAAATTTGCATATTATCATTTTGGTTCCGAGATTCGCGTAAAACTGAGAGTTTATTAAGTTTTGGCAAAACTGCATGCCTAAATATGCAGTGGCGAACCCAGAAGTTTTTTCCGGGGGGTTTAGTATAATATAGCTAAAAAAATTTGAACACATAATAAGTCTTAATAAGAGTAATAAATGCTAAAATATTGAACTTCATTGAAATGATATTTTTGACACATCTATATTTGTTCTCGACATGGTTTTATATTTTGAAATCTCTAATGTAAACTTCATGATTGATAATGAATTAGGGGATTTCGAGATTAGATGAATTTTTTAATTCATTTTATTGTAAAAGATGCTTTTTTTTTTCTTTTTTTTGTTTGTAATTTTAGTTTTAAATGGTAAGGGCTGAGATATAGATAAGAAAAATTGGGTTATTTAAAGAATTGTTCAAACCCAGCAAATATAAGTCCAGCAGAGGCTTTATTAACAAAAATTCTAGGCCCAGTAGGGTCTTACTTATGTTCATTTGTGGATATTACCTTATGTCTGTACTCAGTTGATACTTGATATTGCGAGTATTTAATGTATTTTTCATGCTTTTTCCTACTCTATAATCAGTCATTGGGGAGCAGTATTGAAGGAGGAACCAAATGGTTGGTTAACAAATTCAAAGGTTGGTCCTGACTCTTGTATCTAATTTATCCTAATTATTTTTGCTTTGCTATATACATGAATCCTAGCATATGAAGTGGAAGATTGTGAAGGAATCAAGAGCAGTGTTGCAGATATTGTCAACGGGTGATTTATCTGTGCTATAAATTGCACTCATGCTATTGAATTTCTTTTTTATTTAGGTTTCTATGCTTGGAAATCTAAGAGTATCTAATATCACATGGTTAGAATGAATTATATTGTATCATGAGAGCAGGCCCAAGCTAATTTTTCGATCACGTGACTTTTACTGGCTTGAGTTTGGAAGGTATCAGTTGGGCAAGTTAACTGGAGAGTCATCACTGGAGTTACCAGACTTACATGTCCTACAGTCTTCGTGAAAGAAGATGTATTTCTGCTGCGTGGAAAGAAATAAGACACAAGCTCTGAGAGCCAAATAATCTGGAGAGTTCTTGTTGTTTGATTTTCCTGTGTTTATTTGTGTGGACATGTTATTTTGTATTCAATTCCAATTCAAGTTGCTCCATTGTTAGCTTTTCTTTGGCTTTGTTATTTTCATTAGGCCACTAGATCTGTCGCTGGATTCGTTCATTCGTTTCACTTCACATTATATTGTTGTTTCTACAGGGAAAATGCAAATACCATTGCCAGAGCTGTTAAAGGAGTATGATTTGCCAGTGGGAATCTTCCCCCGTGATGCCACCAATTATGAGTTCAATGAAGACACAAAAAAACTAACCGTCTTTATTCCATCAATCTGTGAAGTGGGATACAAGGACTCATCTGTTTTGCGATTTTCTACAACTGTCACTGGCTATCTGGAGAAAGGAAAGCTTGTAGATATAGAGGGTATTAAGACGAAGTTTATGCTTTGGTTAAAAGTGACCGGTATCACATCTGAAGGAGCAAAGCTTCATTTTTCAGTCGGGATAAGGAAAACCAGAGATAGGGTGGCTTATGAGGTACTTAGGGATGGAGTATCCATAGATAAATTCTGAAACGGGTTTAATGTTTCTGAGGTAAGTGTTAGATCATCATGATCTGTAACTC
>SKCR01006280.1:0-25109 GCA_019454045.1 Zanthoxylum bungeanum
AACCGGCATGCATCATACCGATCCTCATATCGGTGAGCCTAATCTTTGTATGTTTACGGGAACCGGCACGAACCATACCAATACCCATACCGGTGAGCCCTATGATTTTGCATGCTCACTGAAACCGATGAAGACCATACCAGTCCTCATACCGGTGAACATATCGGTCCCAATGGATATATTCAAATGGTAATATAGTCGTTGAGAGTCGTTGCTTTGCCAGACCGGCACACCGGTGTCTGGAGACCGGCATATCGGTCTCAGACAGACAAGTTATGGTAGTTTTCATTTTACTATAAATTGAGCCCCAATTTCATTTTTGCAACTGATCTTGAACCTTCATACATATTCTTCTAAAGCAAAAACAGAGAGTTTTCAAAACCTTCATAGTTATATACTCTCATACATCAAGCTCACACATTACACCTTCATATTCATTAGTAGTGAGCTTAGAACACTTGGGTAAGCAACTCACACTTAAAATCTTTATTATCTTTGTGAGTTTCCAAGTGTATTTATAAATCTTTCTTATCAAACACTTGTTGTAAAGGTTCGTGAGTGAGCCTACGTATAAAACGCATTGTAAGAGGTTTTGAGTGAACATAGTCGGTAAAACTCTTGGTTGCGGGTGAGCCACGAAAAACTCGATTCATAGTGGAAATCTTCAAGCGTGGCTTGGAGGAGTGGACGTAAGCATTGTTGGCTGAACCACTATAAATCACGGTGTTATTTTCTCTATCCCTAAATCTTTAATTATTGCAAGCTTTCATTTATGTACATGGTTATTGCTTAGAAACTTGCATATAAGTGATATATTGAAATAGAGAAAATCGACCTAAGCTAAATCGGTAAAACTAGATAAAATTGGTAAAGATTTTAAATTCCACATTAAACCAAAATACTTTTTATGCATTTGATTTTTATAATTCATCTTTGCAAGATTGTATAATTGGCAGGATATGACTTCAACTTAATCTTTTTGTGTTGATTCATAATATGTAATGGATTACAGTAATGAATTTATTAATTATATATGAGATTTTTTTTTTCAATTTAATATTGAATTAAGGATTCATCTTATGTTTATATATTAATAGCTATGTAGATATTTAAGAGCAAGAAAACACTAATTCAATGGACAGGTAAAGTCAAAATGAAGAATGGTTTTATAATTATGATAAATAGATTTAATTTTGGTGATGGTTCCCAAAAAATAATAATTTCCTTTTGATGTGATAGAAGTGGACAATACATAAACATGAGAAAAAATTAAGAGAATAAAAAGTAAAAACAACCAAGGACTACTTGTACTAAGAGGTATAAATGTCATTTTTTATTAAAGGGTCATAAGTTGGACACAGATGATGATTGGGTTTTGAAAGTAGTATGTGGAATGCATAATCAACTTATTGTTAAGTATCTGGAAGGATATTCTAATACAGGAAGATTGTCCAAAGAAGAGACTCCATTGTTAATTGATATATCCATAAGTATGACTAGACCTGGACATTGTTCGGTTCGATTTCAAAATTGAACCGAATCGAATCAGAAAAATCGTAACTTTTCAGTTCTATCCTATTTGGTTCCGATTCAATTTCGATTCCGAACCGAAACCGTATCCGGGTCTAAGTACGACGAGTTCAAAAGGTATTTTATTTACATTGAAAAAGAAATATGCCATCAACGTTTCAATAATAAAGAATATTTATAATACACGCCAAATGTATAAGGTGGCAGAGATGGGTGGAAAATCGCAGATGCAATAATTTTTGAGTAAGTAATCTGAAAAAATATGTTGCCTGTCACAAGATCTTTGATAACCCCGATATTATCAAAGACTTATTACAAGTCTTAATGAATATTATTATGGAAATAATATTAAGGAAATAATATCCCTATATTATGGAATCAATCTCCAAAACAGAATTCCTAGTATCTTTAGGATTCATGATTTTATTATATTTCCCTATTAGATGAAGATTTCATATATTTATTATTATTGTTCATAATTATAGGATTTCTTTTCTATTTTGGTTTTCTATGTAGCCTATATAAAGGCCTCTACCATTGTAAATTCATATAGAGTGAATTCAAGACTTTCTTTCATTATCTAACAGCATGGATTTCCATGTGTCGACCAATAGATATAATATTTCCTTATTAAGGATTGTAGGGGGTGACATCGACTGAGATGACATTTGTTGCTGCATTTGCTTAAGCATGAAGACAACTATACATGGGCATTAAATTAATAGATTAAAACGTGTTGTTGATTGTGATTTTTGGGCCCAAGAGTCCCCAACAATATAAGGAAGGAATAGAGGGGATTTTTATTTCCAAGGTTCAAAAGTCCGAGCCCGATGAACAGGGACGTCAGGTCCAGTTAAGGGATTGGTGGCCAGTTCATATTTGTCGACAGTCCCGAAGGGTGGAAGATGTTCAGAGAAGCGAAGGGGGCCAAGGCCTCGGGATCGACCCGACCTGATAGTCCGATATAGGCAGAATGGGTGATGTTCCGGATCTCGACTAGGTGAGGCGGGTCGGAATGGTAATGGTTTGATCAGGGTCGAATGACGTAAGCTCTATATGGAAACTTGCACCTTTCAAAGAAGTCTAAGATGACAGATTACAAGCTAGAAGTGGCGTGTGGCAGAGGGTTTTATAGCTTGGTTAAAATAAATGTCAGGTGACAGAGTTACTTTCGGCGGAGTAGTTGGGGCAGAAAGCTTAGCATTGATAGCAGACTCACGTGGCTGACGTCACGAAGACATTGTAACAGTAGAATTTGCCCTAGTATATAAAGAGGTTGAGAGTTCATTGTAAGGGTTGGAAAAAAAAAGACTTAGTAAATGCTTCGAAAAAGAGAGAATAAAAAGCTTATAAGGTGGAAAAATGGTGGGTCGGTCCAATCCAAGCACTTGTAAAATGAGGTCGGACATACCCGACCACGCAATAAAAGCCTTTATTTTCTTTGTGTCTGTGGACGTAGGTTGGATCCATTCCGCCGAACCACGTTAAATCCTTTATTTGTTGTGTGCTTTCTTGTTTCTTACTAAGTTTGTATTTGGTCCCTAAACCAAACAAATTCACAGTTGATGGGAGATTGTTTGAGGAGTGTTCTTCTAGAACTACCTCTAGAACGAAAATCGACCGTCAACAGTTGGTGCTGTCTGTGGGGAGAGGTACAAGAAACAACAAACACGTTGAGGCAATAGTAGGAGACAGTAACCACAGATCTTCAGAGGGTTCAACAACAGAATTGATGGAAAGGATGCCAAGGAAATGCTTTGAATAGATCCTGATTGAGCTGTCGAATGAAATGTAAATGAGGTGACCAGAAATCACACATTAGGACTGAGCTTTCAATTGATTTGTAACGACGGGGGTAGATGGCTTCTATACGCCACCCCTTATGAATGAACAAGCTCGTCCTAAAGAAGTTGTGGCTATTGTTCGACCTACCAAATCTTCGGATTCATGGTAGCAACAGTCACCTTGGAGCAGCTGGGGGTCCGGTGCGCAAGGGGTACTCGATCGATTTTCATGAGTGCATTCTGCTTATTATACATGAATGGCGGGTTTCCGGGCGCGCTATTATATAGAGGACGGAGCATTTGGCGTCACGCTGGGGAATGAAATTCAATATCAAGAATTCGAGGCTGATGGATTTCTTCCCGCCTTTGATGCTGATGCTGAACAAGTTCCTCCAAGAGAAATTGTAGCTGTTGTCCGACCTACCAGTCTCCAGCTTCTCCAGAGAACTCGGTTCAGAAGGATATTGTTAAAGAATTATTCAGAAATGTCGAGGCAGATGTTTATAATAAGAGCCTCTCTTAGAATGACCATCAAAGAGTTGTAAGAATGACAGTAAAATCTTTTGATAATGAATAATAATTTCCCCATTTTAAATAAAAGCTTGTTTGCATTTCTTATTATTGATTGGGTTGAAAAACTATGTTTAATGTTTTTTTTTGCGAGATACGCTCGGCCGAAATACACCAAGAGTTTAGAGCATATGGGAAGAACATGAAATCCTTGCGATACATCATTCCCTGGTATCATTACCAAACTCTCGAGTCAGAGCATGACTACTCAAAGACCTGCATCTTTGAGGAATATGACATGAAGACCTGGGTGGCATTTGGTACCACGGGGTAACCATAGCACGTTAGGCGGGAGGGCCGGCGTGGCGTTTGTCACCCCCAAGTAATCATAGCACTTATGGATTGAATACATTGAAGACCTGCGTGCCGTTTGACGCCTCGGGGTAACCATAGCACATTAGGCAGGAGGGTCGGCGTGGCATTTGGTACCCCCACGTAACCATAACACGTATGAATTGAAGACGTTGAAGACCTGTGTGGCGTTTGGCGGCTTGGGATAACCATAGCACATTAGGCAGGAGGGCCGGCGTGGAATTTGGCACCCCCAGGTAACCATAGCAGGTATGGATTGAAGACATTGAAAACCTGCGTGGCGGTCAGTACCTCGAGGTAACCATTGTACATTTGGTGGGAAGACCAACATGGCATTTAGCGCCCCCAAGTAACCAAAGCACATATGGAAGGAAAATAGCTAAGGTACTACGGTACACTTCGGTCGGCATAGCACGGGGAGTGCCCAAAAGCCTCTGTGGCATTTTCGGCCTCGGGAAATGCCTAGCACGGGGAGAGGGAATACCCCCGTAACGTTGGCTATTCCCTTTCGGATCCTCTAGGTGCATAGCACGAGAAATGTTAGGAAACCTCTGTGGAATTTGCTGCCTAGGGGCATGCCTAGCATGAGAAGATTATCATGGCATTGGCCACCCCCTCGATCCGTAGCTCAGTTTGTCAGGATGTTGGACTGTAAGGTTCAAAATTGTTATTTTAGGTTGCTTAGGGCAGAGCGCTATCTTGGATGCCTATGTTGTTTATCTTTTTTCAGGTCGGTCTCGGGGTATGTGATATATCACCCCCGTTGAGCATGATCTTGTCTTTGTCTGTTTTTGTTTTATTAAGGACTTGGTGTGGGACAACGTTACCAAGCTCCTTAGTGTTGGGTTTCTAGATTAGTCCCAAGATCATAATAAGCATAGAAATGAGAATGAATACTACTAAGAAGCATGGCGGAAACATACTTACAAAGATCGTTTTGGATGTGATGCTCAATAAAATTTTCCTTCCCTTCAAGCTTTGAATTCGGCCAAGGATGATTTGTTGAAGATGATCTACAAGCTCCAAGCTTTAATGGAAATCCATGCTCTAAGATAAGCTTCCCTATCACCTTGTTTGATCCTTTGATTGTGCTAGCAAAATGAAGAAAGAAAATCAAATTTTCCCTCTTTGATGTTCACGGTTTTTCTAAGAAAAGGGAGAGAGAGAGTTTTCTTTTTGTTTTCTAAAAACAAGATAATGAAAATCTATTACCAGAAGTTTGGTATATGCTTCCCAAGTCAATCCAAAATTTTGGCTCCAAATTTTCATTAAATGCTCACAACTACCTCCATCATGATTAGTGACTGCATGTCACTCACCAAAAATGTGACAAGACATCTATCACTAAAGTGACAAGTGAAGTGACTCATGATGTGACTGGTGGGCCCCACTTGATTAAAAATGCGAGTGGGCCCGCAAACACTTCCGGGCTCGGTTTCGCTAATTCCGAATTAACGAACTTCCGTCGAGACGTAATTAAATAATTATGTCTAGCGAAATTACTATTCATATCGCTAACGAATTAATTCTAAATTAACTCGTTTGCCCGAATTAAAATCTAATTTTAATTCCGCGTCGAAATCCAATTTCGTTTAATATATCGAATATATTATTTTGTCGATTAATTCCAAATTAATATTTCTCTTTCTTCAAATAGTACTTTATCCAAGATAAAGTCTCTCCACGATTAATCCCAGATTAATTATGCTCGAATCATACGTCATCGATGAATCTTCGGGAAGCGACCAAAGAGATCTCTGGATATATTGGCAGTAAATACGGTCGTCGGATTATCCGAACACGTACGTACCTAGTACTACGTCCTTACCGATTTACGAGACAAGGTTGGCTTCTAGCAAAGCGTCATGCCTACCCAATTCTCCAGAAATATTCCTACTGGAATATATAATCTATGTCATGCGTAGTACACATAGTATTGCGTATCTCGTGATCCAGTATCAGATGTCACATGCAAGGCCTAAGGCTGGAATAGTGTCTGCCCCGTACGAAGCATATATCGGATCACTAGCAACTAGTCTCTTTGTTATCGGATAATCATGACCTAGTCATATTATCTCGATGGTTGCAACCCAATAGAGAACCAGTTCTGAATCCCTGCGTGATCATCATCTCCATATGTCTGAAGTGATACTTCCGTCTTGACATCACATCCAATACACTACGATTCCCAATATACCCAGAACAGGCGTACTCAGAACCTGTGAAAGTCCTGGACGACCAAAACAAAGCGTATCGATTGTCACAAGTACTAACGATGCAAGTGTCACGTTAAGACCAAATACACCTACCCTGAAGCGGACTCCCATATACACATATACATACTACCAATGAGATTCTGCGGGGTCTATCCAGAGCGAAGCTGTTTTTCGTACCATCGGTAAAACACAACCTCCTATCGCACTTGCATAAGTATCCAATACTTAAATATATTAGAACTATGTTGTTATGCCCTCACAATGCACACAAGTGCAATACTAGTCTATTCTGCATTATCGATGTCCAATCTCGATAATATTACGACTAGTGATATTTAATGATTAAACCTTTATGGATTGATACTGTCTCATATCATCTCAATCCGGAACTAATCATAAGGACTTTTACCATTTATATATCAAAGTAAATAAATTAAAAAATGGTAAAAGGCAATTTCATCACAACATATTTAATTTTGTACAAAAACACAATGTCTTTTACAAACAGTGACGCTATAGGTCATAACTGTCCAACAATCTCCCATTTGTCCTATAGCCAGTCACTCAACCATCTAATACCTGAACTATGTACATGTCGCTCAAACTTTTGCTGAGGAATAGCTTTCGTCAGCGGATCTGCAATGTCGTCATCTGATGCGACCTTCTCGACCTTCACATCGCCACGATGTATGATCTCTCGAATCAGATGGAAACGTTGAAGAACATGCTTGGATCGTTGATGAGACTGCGGTTCCTTAGCCTACACTATAGCCCCGTTATTGTCACAATACAATGGAACGGGCTCAGCTGCTAACGGAACTACTCCTAATCCAATTACGAATTTTCGGATCCAAATAACTTCCTTTGCTGCTTCAGCTGCAGTAATGTACTCCGCTTCTGTGTTGAATCGGCAACAGTCTCTTGCTTGGAAGATTTCCAGCTCACTACTCCGTTATTCAAACAAAATATGTACCCGGATTGCGACTTACAGTCGTCTTTGTCGGATTGGAAACTTGCATCGGTATACCCAGTTACCTCAAGTTCTCCATCTCCATAGATTAAGAAAGCATCCTTAGTTTGTCTAAGATACTTAAGGATATTCTTAACCGCCATCCAGTGACCTTAACCTAGATCGGCCTGATAGCGACTACACATGCTCAAAGCATAGGAAACATCAGGTCGCGTACATATCATGGCATACATGATCGATCTGACTGCCGAGGAGAATGGTATCCGACTCATATTGTCTCTCTCATCTTGAGTTTTAGGACATATGTCCTTAGATAGATAGACGCCATGTGACACTGGCAACAGTCCCCTCTTGGACTGATCCATGTTGAATCTCTTCAACACTTTGTCAATGTATGTACTCTGGGAGAGACTAAGCAGCTTTCTAGATCTATCCCGGTAGATCTTTATTCCCAGAATAAAGGCTGCTTCTCCCAGATCTTTCATGGAGAATTTCAATGAAAGCCAAGCTTTCACCGACGTTAACATGGGAATGTCATTGCCCATAAGCAATACATCATCAACATAAAGGACAATGAATATCAGTGCTCTCCCACTAACCTTCTTATATACACAAGGATCATCTTCGCTTTGAAAGAAATCATATTCTTTTATGATCTCATCAAAGCGTTGGTTCCAAGAACGCGATGCTTGCTTTAATCCATAAATGGATCGATTTAACTTACAAACCTTGTTTGCAAGTCTCGGCATGACAAAACCATCAGGATGTTGCATATAAACATCCTCCAAAAGGTTTCCGTTAAGGAAAGCGGTTTTGACGTCCATCTGCCATATCTCGTAATCGGAATATGCAGCAATAGCAAGCATTATCCGAATGGATTTAATCATGGCAACGGGTGAGAAAGTTTCGTCGTAATCAACACCATGTCGTTGACGATACCCATTCGCTACAAGCCTAGCTTTGTACGTTTGTGTATGTTGCCATCCACGTCGGTCTTCTTCTTGAAGACCCATTTGCAACCAATAGGCTTTACGCCTTCTGGTGCATGAACCAGTGTCCAAACTTGGTTGGTGTACATGGAATCCATCTCAGACTTCATGGCTTCTTGCCATAAAGTGGAATCGATATCTTGTATCGCTTCCTCATACGTAGCCGGTTCGTTATCCTCAATGAGATTAATATCTAAATGAGGTGAGATCAGAAACCCATACCTCTCAGGTTGTTTCCTGACTTTCTCCGACCTACGCAGTCCTTGTGTAATAGAAGATTATGGTACAGCTTCATCCATGATGAACTGTTCATGTTCCGTTGAGGATTCAATGCCAAGAACAGTATCACTTTGATTTTCATCGAGTTCTACTTTCCTCCCACTAACCATTGCATTTAGGAATTCCTTCTCAAGGAAAACCGCATGTAGAGCAACAAAAACTGTGTTCTCTCGTGGGTGATAGAAGTAATATCCTTTGGTTTCCCTAGGATATCCTACAAAAAGGAATTTATCTGATTTGGGTTCAATTTTGGTACCTTCCAAACGTTTGACGTATGCCCAGCAAACCCAAATCTTCAGGAATGAGAAACCCGGTTTCTTTCCTGTCCATATTTCATACGGAGTCTGTTGAACAGACTTTGACGGAACCTTATTCAAATAAGTGTTGCACTGTTTAATGCATATCCCCATAAGGAAATAGGTAGCTCAGTGCGACTCATCATAGACCTTACCAGGTCTAACAAGGTTCGGTTTCTCCGTTCGGACACACCCTTTAATTGCGGTGTTCCGGGAGGAGTCCACTGTGAAAGAATACCATATTCTTTCAAGTAGTCAAGAAACTCATTACTCAAGTATTCACCACCACGGTCCGACCGTAATGTCTTAATACTTTTACTGGTCTGTTTTTCAACTTCGTGTCGAAACTCTTTGAATTTCTCAAAAGTTTTCGACTTGTGTCTCAAAAGATACACATAACCATAACGTGATGCATCATCCGTAAAGGTTACGAAGTATTCATATCCACCTCTAGCCTGGCTAGGCATGGGCCCACAAACATCACTATGAACAAGGGCTAACAGTTCGGTGGCACGTACACCTTTACCGCTAAAAGGTGATTTAGGCATTTTGCCTAATAAGCAAGATTTTCAGACGTCATATGAATTTGGATCAAATCCGTCCAAGTACCCACTCTTCGAAAGTGTGGATATGCGAGTCTTGTTTATGTGTCCCAGACGACAATGCCACATATAAGTTTCATTTATGACTTACTTTAAGCCTTTTGTTTGTTACATTTTGAGATTGATTTATATTCAAAATATAAAGACCATTATTTGCATCAGCTGTGCAAATTTCTACATCAGTTTTTTACATATAAAACACCCAGTGTTTCGAAATACAAAAGTATACCAATATTGGGTTAACATAGATACAGAAATAATATTCCTAGTCAAACTAGGTACATAATAACAGTCCAAAAGTTCAAGTACATACCCCGAGGGCAGTTCCAAAACAAAAGTGCCCACGGCCAAAACGGTAACAGATGTCCCATTTCCAACACGCAGATCAATCTCCCTTGACGCCAGTTTCCTGCTAATCCACAGATCCTACACATCAATACAAATGTGAGTACCACAACCAGAATCAAAAATCCAATTTTTAAAACTAGAAGTAGTAATGTTTATTTCTATAACAAACATACCTGAGGCCGGTGCCTTGCCCGCCTTTATCTCTTTCTGGAGCGCCTTGTACTCGCGGCAGTCACGTTTCCAGTAACCCCGCTTCCCGCACTAGAGGTAAAAACTCCTGAGACTTGTCATTCGGCTTCCCAGAAGCCTTTGACGCCTTACCTTTTCCCTTCTTCTTATGCTTTTTTCTTTTTCACACCTCCAGTTGCCTTGGGCCCAGCCCTCAGTGAATGAGATGTCGATGCAAAGTGCGCCTCGCGCTTTTTGCCCTTTTATAACTTCTTCTCTGCCTCACGCAGCATGGACAACAGCGCTCCAAGAGTCTGCTCTTGGTTCATCATGTTGTAGTTCATGATGAACCCACTCCAAGTTTCGGGGAGAGTCTGCAAGATCAAATCTATAGAGGTCTCTATCTCAAAGACAATCCCCATTTGTCCAAGCTGCTCAATGTCGGCAATCATCTGTGTCACGGGATGTTCCACAGACGTACCCTCTGACATCCGAGTACGGAAGAGCTTCTTCGGTAACTCATATCGCTGCGATCTAAAGTTAGATCGGTGCAAATCGTGCAACTTCGCCAACATGTTATAGGGATCCAATCCCTTGTTTTGTCGACGGAATTGCTGAGTCATAGCAGCAAGCATAATTGACTGAGCAGTCGCATTGTCTTCACTATGTGTCTTCCAAAGATCTAGCTCGAGCAGTTGATCAGAACTGGGCTTAGGCCCAAGAGGTCTCTCTATAGTATATAGAAGCCTCTCAGATCCAAGGACTATCTTTAGATTGAGTTCCCAATCGGTGAAGTTATTGTCGTTGAAGACATTTTCTCCCATGATAATGTCACGCACACTATTCTTTCCGATCATTTTGATCGCGATAATCTAATTATCCGATTAACAATGAAGGGTACAGTCTAACTGTTACTAGAAAAATAACAATATATTAGTCCAACTAATAAAATAATCAACACCATGTCGTTGATGATACCCCTTCGCTACAAGCCTAACTTTGTATGTTTGTACGTTGCCATCCATGTCGGTCTTCTTCTTGAAGACCCATTTGCAACCAATAGGCTTTACGCCTTCTGGTGCATGAACCAGTGTCCAAACTTGTTTGGTGTACATGGAATCCATCTCGGACTTCATGGCTTTTTGCCATAAAGCGGAATCGATATCTTGTATCGCTTCCTCATACGTAGCCGGTTCGTTATCCTCAATGAGATTAATATCTACATGAGGTGAGATCAGAAACCCATACCTCTCAGGTTGTTTCCTGACTTTCTCCGACCTACGCAGTCCTTGTGTAATCGAAGATTATGGTACAGCTTCATACCTGATGAACTGTTCATGTTCCGTTGAGGATTCAATGCCAAGAACAATATCACTGCATTTAGGAATTCCTTCTCAAGGAAAACCGTATGTAGAGCAACAAAAACTTTGTTCTCTCATGGGTGATAGAAGTAATATCCTTTGGTTTCCCTAGGATATCCTACAAAAAGGCATTTATCCGATTTGGGTTCAAGTTTGGTACCTTCCAAACGTTTGACGTATGCCCAGCAACCCCAAATCTTCAGGAATGAGAAACCCGGTTTCTTTCCTGTCCAAATTTCATACGGAGTTTGTTGAACAGACTTTGACGGAACCTTATTCAAAATAAGTATTGCACTGTTTAATGCATATCCCCATAAGGAAATAGGTAGCTCAGTGCGACTCATCATAGACCTTACCATGTCTAACAAGGTTCGGTTTCTCCGTTCGGCTACACAACCTTTAATTGCGGTGTTCCGGGAGGAGTCCACTGTGAAAGAATACTATATTCTTTCAAGTAGTCAAGAAACTCATTACTCAATTATTCACCACCACGGTCCGACCGTAATGTCTTAATACTTTTACCGGTCTGTTTTTCAATTTCGTGTCGAAACTCTTTGAATTTCTCAAAAGTTTCCGACTTGTGTCTCATAAGATACACATAACCATAACGTGATGCATCATCCGTAAAGGTTACGAAGTATTCATATCCACCTCTAGCCTGGCTAGGCATGGGCCCACAAACGTCACTATGAATAAGGGCTAACAGTTCGGTGGCACGTACACATTTACCGGTAAAAGGTGATTTAGGCATTTTGCCTAATAAGCAAGATTCGCAGACGTCATATGAATTTGGATCAAATCCGTCCAAGTACCCACTCTTCGAAAGTGTGGATATGCGAGTCTTGTTTATGTGTCCCAGACGACAATGCCACATATAAGTTTCATCTTTATGACTTACTTTAAGCCTTTTGTTTGTTACATTTTGAGATTGATTTATATTCAAAATATAAAGACCATTATTTGCATCAGCTGTGCAAATTTCTACATCAGTTTTTTACATAAAACACCCAGTGTTTCGAAATACAAAAGTATACCCATATTGGGTTAACATAGATACAGAAATAATATTCCTAGTCAAACTAGGTACATAATAACAGTCCAAAATTTCAAGTACATACCCCGAGGGCAGTTCCAAAACAAAAGTGCCCATGGCCAAAACGGCAACAGATGTCTCATTTCCAACATGCAGATCAATCTCCCCTGACGCCAGTTTCCTGCTAATCCACAGATCCTACACATCAGTACAAATGTGAGTACCACAACCAGAATCAAAAATCCAATTTTTAAAAACTAGAAGTAGTAATGTTTATTTCTATAACAAACATACCTGAGGCCGGTGCCTTGCCCGCCTTTATCTCCTTCTAGAGCGCCTTGTACTCGCGGCAGTCATGTTTCCAGTAACCCCGCTTCCCGCACTAGAGGTAAACATCCTAGACTTGTCATTCGGCTTCCAGAAGCCTGTGACGCCTTACCCTTGCCCTTCTTCTTATGTTTTTTCTTTTTCACACCTCCAGTCGCCTTGGGCCCAGCCCTCGGTGAATGAGATGTCGATGCAAAGTGCGCCTCACGCTTTTTGCCCTTTTGTAGATTCTTCTCTGCCTCACGCAGCATGGACAACAGCTTTCCAACAGTCTGCTCTTGGTTCATCATGTTGTAGTTCATGATGAACCCACTCTAAGTGTCGGGTAGAGACTGCAAGATCAAATCTATAGAGGTCTCTATCTCAAAGACAATCCCCATTTGTCCAAGCTGCTCAATATCGGAAATCATCTGTGTCACGTGATATTCCACAGACGTACCCTCCGACATCTGAGCACGGAAGAGCTTCTTCTGTAACTCATATCGCTGTGACCTAAGGTTAGATCGGTGCAAATCGTGCAACTTCGCCAACATGTTATAGGGATCCAATCCCTTGTTTTGCCGACGAAATTTCTGAATCATAGCAGCAAGCATAATTGACTGAGCAGTCGCATTGTCGTCACTATGTGTCTTCCAAAGATCTAGCTCGAGCAATTGATCAGAACTGGGCTTAGGCCCAAGAGGTCTCTCTATAGTATATAAAAGCCTCTCAGATCCAAGGACTATCCTTAGATTGAGTTCCCAATCGGTGAAGTTAGTGCCGTTGAAGACATTTTCTCCCATGATAATGTCATGCACACTATTATTTCCGGTCATTTTGATCGCGATAATCTAATTATACGATTAAAAATGAAGGGTACAGTCCAACTGTTACTAGAAAAATAACAATATATTAGTCCAACTAATAAAATAATTTTGACGAAATATTTGAAAGCGCGTAAAGCTAAGTATTCGAACGAAATTGCAAGTTCAATACTAGCCTCCCACTATTTTTCGGCGAGCCTCTAACCCTCCGTCGAGTACTCAGGAAACCCAGTTTCCTAGTGGACTAGGATCCCGTTAAATAACGCACAACCTTGACTTTGGCCAACAAGTTGTATGATATTTAACTAGGTAGATCTCGAAGATCAATTGGATCTCATCCAATTCCTAGATCTGGTAGGTGGACTCCAAGTCCGAAACATATATACAATATATATGCCAATATATCAAATATATTTTCCTAACCTATTTTCTCTGAATCAACTAAGCCTTGGCTTTGGCACAACAAGCTTAATGATTCCAGTTAAGCGGGACCCATTGACGTGGGAAAGTTTCGTAATCAATGTCGATGGACAAGAAGTGATCTTGACTTTGGCCAACAAATCACAACTTGGACAAGACACCGATATGGAACAAAACTTTCATGATTCAAACACACCGCGATATGACAAAGGCCTTGACTTTGGCCAACAAGCCAATTCCAATCTTGGATCTTGAGTAAGAATCACTCAATGGAAGGAAATATCGCTTAATATGTTTTGAGGGATTTTCGCGTAAATTGGCAACCAATTTATTATCTTTCTTAGGTCTCATCATCATATACACCCTTAAACATGCATTCTAAACACATAATAAGGCGCGATAAGTAAATTAATAACGATATGCGGATGGATATTTAACAACTTGTTCCTAGAACAAATCACTCTCTTTCCTCTCCCCGGCTAGCACTATTCTACTTCTATCCAATTACATAATACAATAATAGAAACCTCATTACATTGAGGGGAGTTAGGTGAGAAGAGAATACAAAGAAATAATGAGAGATAAGGCTGGACACGCAGGTCCAATTTATAAATTCTAAATTTACAATAATTTCTAAAATTACCTTTTCCCTTCTAATATCCATCTGATATACGCTATTCATTCATCACATCCATATATTCATTCAAGCATGTTATTCAATCAAACTAATCAAATTAATTATCTTTGAATATTAGTGATCATCCAATATTCAAACAATGATTTGATTTGCGCGAGTCCGACTCGTTTTAGAATAAGTACTCAAAGTACGAATTCTTGAATTATATCGAACTACTCGTTAATCTTATTTAATCCATATTCAATACTAATTCAACAATTTAATTCCAAATTAAATACCTACACTTTTTAATGAGCTTTAACAACTTAGATTCCAAATCTAATCTAATCGGGTCTCAAAGACCAACTAACATCCAATGTTCGTTTAATTAAAGTCCGATGGGCTTTCAATTGATTTCATAAGGCATGGGCTTTGGTCAATATGGGTTAAATCCAATTACCAAGCCCAATTAAGGAATCACCCTCATTTGCCAAGAAAACAATTTTAGCCCACAAGGCCCAATTAAACTTTTAAAGCTCATTTATTACATTTGGACTTAATGGAATGATTTAGGCCCAATTTGGATCCATTCCAATTGGCCTAAACCAACTTGGCCCAATCAAGCCCATTATGCCCAAATATAACATTTCCAAGCCCAATTCAAAATCAAACCCATTAATCAAATTTTAAAATTCCAAATTTTATAATTTAATTAACCAAGTGTATTACATCAATTAATTAACTAAATCCATATTTCCAAAATACAATTTAATCAATTAATCATGTATTCCATTTGTTCAACTTATGTCCAACATTTTGAATCAAGAAATCAAGTCATTCCATGCCAACAAGCTCACGGCAATTAGGGTATGTTTTTGTCTGATTTCGTTTTCAATCCGGTTGAATTACAAATCAACATTACCCACATTTTTCAACTCATCCAATGATCAAAAACAAAAAATACCATGACTTGCAAGGGTAAGGAGTATTCGGCCAAGCCTCATTTTTTGGCGAAAAATTCATCCAATTTGTTTTTCACAAAATTGATCATAAACAACTCAAAGTCATCCATCCACAAGCATGCTCAAACAAGTAATTTATTCAAAACATGCTCAAAATCAATTTACCCAAATTTTACCCTAATCATTTTCATGTTTAAACCTTGCTCCATGATACCATTGTTGGGGTTCTAGATTAGTCCCAAGATCCTAATAAGCATAGAAATGAGAATGAATACTACTAAGAAGCATGGCGGAAACATACTTACAAAGATCGGTTTGGATGTGATGCTCAACAAAATTTTCCTTCCCTTCAAGCTTTGAATTCGGCCAAGGATGATTTGTTGAAGATGATCTACAAGCTCCAAGCTTTAATGGAAATCCATGCTCTAAGATAAGCTTCCCTATCACCTTGTTTGATCATTTGATTGTGCTAGCAAAATGAAGAAAGAAAATCAAATTTTCCGTCTTTGATGTTCACGGTTTTTCTAAGAAAAGTGCGAGAGAGATTTTTCTTTTTGTTTTCTAAAAACAAAGATAATGAAAATCTATTACCAAAAGTTTGGTATATGCTTCCCAAGTCAAATCCAAAATTTTGGCTCCAAATTTTCATTAAATGCTCACAACTACCTCCATCATGAATAATGACTGCATGTCACTCCCCAAAAAGGTGACAAGACATCTATCACTAAAGTGACAAGTGATGTGACTCACGATGTGACTTGTGGGCCCCACTTGATTCAAAATCTGAGTGGGCCCGCAAACACTTCCGGGCTCGGTTTCACTAATTCTGAATTAACGAACTTCCGTCGCGACGTAATTAAATAATTATGCCTAGCAAAATTACTATTCACGTCACTAACGAATTAATTCTAAATCAACTCGTTTGCCCGAATTAAAATCTAATTTAATTCCGCGTCAAAATCCAATTTCGTTTAATATATCGAATATATTATTTTGTCGATTAATTCCAAATTAATCTTTCTCTCTCTTCAAATAGAACTTTATCCAAGATAAAGTCTCTCCGCGATTAATCCCAGATTAATTATGCTCGAATCATACGTCATCGGTGAATCTTCGGGAAGCGACCCAAGAGATCCCTGGATATGTTGGCAGTAAATACAGTCGTCGGACTATCCGAACACGTACGTACCTAGTACTACGTCCTTGCCGATTTACGAGACAAGGTTGGCTTCTAGCAAAGCGCCATGCCTACCTAATTCTCCAGAAATATTCTTACTGGAATATATAATCTATGTCAGGCGTAGTATACGTAGTATTGCGTATCTCGTGATCCAGTATCAGATGTCACATGCAAGGCCTGAGGCTGGAATAGTGTCTCCCCCGTACGAAGCATATATCGGATCACTAGCAACTAGTCTCTTTGTTATCGGATAATCATGACCTAGTCATATTATCTCGATGGTTGCAACCCAATAGAGAACCAGTTCCGAATCCCTGCGTGATCATCATCTCCATATGTCTGAAGTGATACTTCCGTCTTGACATCACATCCAATACACTACGATTCTCAATATACCCAGAAGAGGCGTACTCAGAATCTGTTAAAGTCGTGGACGACCAAAACCAAAATGTATCGATTGTCGCAAGTACTAGCGATGGAAGTCTCAGGTTAAGACCAAATACACCTACCCTGAAGCGGACTCCCATAGACAGATATACATACTACCAATGGGATTCTGCGAGGTCTATCCAGAGCGAAGCTGTTTTCCGTACCATCGGTAAAACACAACCTCTTATCGCACTTGCATAAGTATCCAATACTTAAATATATGAGAACTATGTCGTTATGCCCTCACAACGCGCACAAGTGCAATACTAGTCTATTCTGCATTATCGATGTCCAATCTCGATAATACTACGACTAGGGATATTTAATGATTAAACCTTTATGGATTGATACTGTCTCATATCATCTCAATCTGGAACTAATCATAAGGACCTTTTACCATTTATATATCAAAGTAAATAAATTACAAAACGGTAAAAGGCAATTTCATTACAACATAGTTAATTTTGTACAAGAACACCAATGTCTTTTACAAACAGTGACGCTATGGGTCATAACTGTCCAACACTTAAGGGTCGTCAAAGGTCGAAGATTTTCTCTCTTTGGCTAAACCCTTAGTGAGATCGTCGAGATTACTAGCTCGGGGCTGGGTTGCATCCCGGTGAGGCCCTGTTATTTTAGTTGGCATGGGGTTGGAGCATCTCCCCCATGACCGAGCATTGATTGGGACAAGGAATGGACATTCCCTTGTGACCAAGTGTTATTACCGGATCGGGGCTGGGTTCCGTCCCGCCGAGGCCCTGTTGTGTTAGCTGGCATTGGGTTGGAGCATCTCCTCCATGGCCGAGCATTGATTGGGATAAGGAAGGGACATTCCCTTGTGACCAAGTCTTATTACTAGCTCGGGGCTGGGTTACGTCCCGCCGAGATCATTGTTGAAAATATCGATTCGGGGCTGGGTTATGTCCCGCTGATATCATTGTTGAGAATACCAGCTCAGGGTCAGGTTACGTCCCACAAAGGCCTTATTATCTTTGTTGGTACGGGGTTAGAGCATTGCCCCCATGGCCAGAAGCTGGTTGGCAAAGAGAGGGAACACTCCCTTACGGTCTAGTGCAATTTGGAAGAGGCAGAAAATTTGACTAAGTGTCGGAAATAGAAGCTAGCCCTCGGGGTCTACTCAGAAAGACAACAAACAAAAAGAAAGATAAGAAGCATATACATTTAATTTCATAAGTTAACATTGTTCGTTACAATGGGCCCCCTCAGGGTCACTCATGCCAAAAATGGGCCACATAAGGAAATTAAAGTTAATTAGGCTGGAGGGGCCTCGGTCTCAGCAGCAGCAGCATGAGCCTCAAGCTTAGGAGCAGTGATCGGATTCTCGGGCTTGGGCTCAGGAATTGCAGCTTGGACGTCCGGCTTTAGTATGACAGCAGGGGTTTTGAGGGCAAGCTTGGTCATTAGGAACTCAGGCCCGACAGTGGTAGCTAGGACCTCAGGGTCAGCAGTCTGAGTGGAAGGATCCGGGTCAGCAGCATGAGTGGCAGGCTCAGGGTCAGTTGAGGGGTCGGGATCTCTAGTAATCGGAAGCACCATGGACATCGATTTGTTGGATTCTCTAAGTCCCAATGATCATTTTAAAGCAATGAAACAAGTGAATACAACAAAGGAGAATGGCAGAATCATACTCACATTGAACGGATTGGATGCTACGAAGAACAAAACTTTTTCATCCTTGTTGGTGAAGCTCGGCAAACTCACTGGTTTGGGCTCCATTTTCGGCTTTCTCCATGCTCCAAGCTCCAAGCTTTTCTGATGGTATTCCAAGCCCACGAAATCACTGCCATATCACTTTGTTATGTCTCATAGAGTGTGCTAGCACTTGGTGTTTTTTCCACAAAAACACCATCTTATTTCTCCTTCATCATTCAGCAGTTGCAGAGAAATAGAAGGCAGAAATGGCGTGAGAGAGAAGAAGGTTTTGGCTCCAAAATCGTGAGCTAAGGAGAGAGAAGAAGAAATGTGTATTTGTTAATTGTTTTCTAAAAACGATTAAACATATACCATAATTCTTTATAAAAAAATCAAGCATTAAATGCTTGCCTTCATCTCACATCAATCAATCAATCAATTGTCACATCACTCAAAGTGACATGTGATTTTTCGCTTAATGTGACTAATGATTTGACGCTTGATTTGACTTGCGTGCCGCACTCGAATTCGAAATGCGAATGCGCTCGCAAACAATCCCGGGTTCGGGTTCGCTAATTCCAAATTAACGAATTTTCTGTTGCGACGTAATTAACTGATTACGCCTAGTGAAATCACTATTCACGTCGTTAACAAATTAATTATAAATTAATTCGTTCGCCCGAATTAAAATCTAATTTTAATTCTGCGTCGAAATCCAATTTCGTTTAATATATCGAATATATTAATTAATCGATTAATTCTAAATTAATCATTTTCTCTCTCTCTTAATGATATTTTATCCCAGATAAAATATCTCTGTAATTAATCACAAATTAATTTTCTCTCTCATTAAATTAATCCCAGAATAATTAAAAGTGCGAGTCATACGTCATCGGTGAATCTTCGGGAAGCGACCCATGAGAACCCCGGATATGTTGGCAGTAAATTCGGTCATCGAACTATCCGAACATGTATGTACCTCGTACTACATTTGTACCGATTTACAAGACAAGGTTGGCTTCTAGAAAAGCGCCATGCCTACCCAATTCTCCAGAAATATCCTTACTTGAATATAAGATCTATATCAGGCGTAGTATACGTAGTATCGTGTATGTCGATCCAGTATCGGATGATCACGTGCTAGGCCTGGGGCTGGAATTGTGTCTGCCCCATACAAATCACATGTCGGATGTCTGGTAACTAGTCTCAATAATCAGATATACATGACCTTGTCATAATATCCCGATAGCTGCAGCATTTAAGAGAACCAGTCCCGTATCCTACGTGACCATCATCTCCACTATGACTGGAGTGATACTTCCGTCTTGACATCACACCCAACACACTACGATTCTCGATATACCCAAAAGAGGCATACACAGAAACCGGTTAAAGCCGTGGATGACCAAAACCAAAGTATATTGATTGTCGCAAGTATTAGCGGTGCAAGTTTCAGGTTAAGACCAAATACACCTACCCTGATTTCGGACTTCTATAGACACATAGTCATACTACCAATGGAATTCTGAGGGGGTCTATCCAGAGCGAAGCTGTTTCCCGTACCATCGGTAAAACACAACCTCCTATTACACTTGCATGAGTATCCTATACCCAAATATATGAGAACTATGACGTTGTGCCCTCACAACGCGCACAAGTGTAATACTAGTCTTTTACGCATTTATCGATGTCCAATCTCGACAATGCTCTGACTAGGGATATTTAATGATTTATCCTTCGTGGACTGATACTGTCTCATATCATTCTCAATCCAGGAACAAATTATAGGGACCTCTTATCATTTATATATCTAGGTGATCTAATCACAAATGATAAGAGTGCAATCTCCTTTGTCACATAGTTAATTTGTACAACAACACCGTGATCTGTACAAATAGTGACGCTATGGGTCATAATTGTCCAACAATCTCCCACTTGGCCTATAGTCAGTCACTCGAGTGTCTGACACCCGAACTATGCACGGTTGGCTCAAACTGCTGAGAAAATGCTTTCGTCAACGGATTTGTATGATTATCATCTGATGCGATTTATTCGATCATCACATCGCCACGATGTATGATCCGAATGAATCAGATGAATAATCGAAGTATGTATCTGGATCGTTGATGAGACCGTTAATTCTTTAGCCTGTGCTGAGGCCTAGCTTAGCTGCTAACAGAACTATATCTAATCTAATTAGATTATTATTGACCCAGAAGACTTCTATTGCTGCCTCAGCTGCAACAATAACCTGCATTTATTGTTTATTCGGTAACAGTATCTTGCTTGGAAGATTTCCAGTTTACTGTTCCGTTATCCAAACTGTATAGTACCGTTTGCGACTTATAGTCATTTTATCGGTTTAGGAAACTTGCAATAGTGATCCCAGTCACTTCAAGTTCTCCTTCTCCAAGATTTAAGACAACATCATTAGTTCTCTAAGAAACTAACGGATGTTCTTAACATCAATCCAGTGACTATCACATGAATTGGCCTGTTTGTGAATCCATATGCTCAAAGCATATGACACACCAGGTCGCGTACATTTTTCAATGTACGAGTTCTCAGAGAGTATTTATAAAAGCCAAGCTTTCACCGATTGTTTTATGGGAATATCATTTCCAAGAAATGACATATTATCATTATTTATAGGACATTTATTGTCAGTGCGCTCCCACTAACCCTCTTATATACACAAGAATCATTTTGTTTTGAATTAAATCATAAACTATTATGATTACATCAAAAGGATAATTCCAATAACCTAATGCTTGCTTCAATCCAAACATGGATCGAATAACCTGCAAACCTTGTTTGCTAGTTTTGGTACGAGAAAACCGACAGGATGTTATAAACATCCTCCAAAAGGTTTCCTTTTCAGGAAAGCGATTTTCCCATTCAGCTGACATATTTCATAAATGAAATACGCAGCTTTAGAAAGCATTATCCAAATGGATTTACCGTGGCAACAGGTAAAAGGTTGAATCGTAATCAACACAATGTTGATAACAATACCTTTTCGTTAAAAGCCTAGCTTTATACATTGGTATGTTGCCATCCATGTATGTCTTCCTTGAAGACTAATATAGTACCAGTAGGCACAATGCCTTGCGGTACATCAACTAGTGTCCAAACATAGTTGGTTTACATGGATCCATTTCGGATGTTCATGGCATTTTGCCATAATAGGGAGTCGATACCTTGTATCACAACCTCATACGTAGTCAGTTGGTATACCTCAATAAGATAGACATCTTTATGAGGTGAGATCAGAAACCCATACCTCAGGTTGTTTTCTGACTCTCTCCGACATACGTGGTTCTTGTGTATTCAAAGATTAATGGTACAGTTTCATCCTTGATGAACTATTTATGTTCCATTAAGGAATAGGTGCCTTGAATAATGTTACTCCGATTTTCATCGAGTTTTACTATCCTCCCACTTACCACTGCATATTGGTATTCCTCTTAGGAAAACCGCATGGTGAGCAACAATTTAATTGTTCTCTTGTGAGATGTATAAGTATTATACTTTGGTATCCCTAGGATAACCTACAATTCGGCATTTAATCTATTTGGGTTCTAGTTTGGTATCATCCAAACATATGCCTAGCATTCCCAAATTTTCAGGAATGAGAAACCCAGTTTCTTTCCTGTTCATATCTAATATGAAATCTGTCAAACAGATTTTAATGGAACCTTTATTCTAAATAAGTTCTGCACTGTTAATGCTTATCCGTTGAAGGAAATGGTAGCTCAGAGCGACTCATGATTAACCTTATCATGTCCAACAAAATTCGGTTACTCAGTTCGGACACACCGTCAAACTGACGTGTTCCGGGAGGAGTCCTCATTGAAAGAATACTATACTCTTTCAAGTATATGAGAAACTTTATTGCTTAAGTATTTTCCATTACGGTCTTACCGTGACGGTTTAATACTTCAGCCGATCTGTTTGTCTATTTCGCGTCGAAACTTTAAAAGTTTCCGATTCGTGTTTCAAAAGAAACACGTAACCATAACACGATGCCACATCCGTAAAGGTCACGAAATATTCATATCCATCTCTAGCCTAGCTAGTCATGGGCCCACTTGCTTCACTATGAATTAGGGCTAACAGATCGGTGGCACTTACACTTTTACCAAGTAAATATGTTTTAGGCACATTGCCCAATAAACTAGATTCGTTGACTTTATTTGAATAGAATCAAAACAGTCCTAGTATCCACTCTTCAAAAGTGTGGATATCTGATTCTTGTTTAATTCTGTCCTAGACAACAATGCCACAAATTAGTTTCTTCTGATCAAATCAGTTTGAGCTATTTGTTTGTCATGTTCTACGTTTGAGATATTTTTATATTCAAAATATAAATTCTGTTATTCACATCTAATGTGTTTATCTCAATATCATCTTTATATAATAAAACACTTTAGTGTTCTAGAATATAAAGGTTCACCCGCAGCGGGTTAAACACTGATATAGAGATAATGTTTCTAGTCAAACTAGTTACATTATAACAGTTTCCTAATTTAAGTACACACCCTATGGTTGTTCCTAAGATTAGGTTTCTGCGGTTAAAACAGCGACTTTCGTCCCGTTTCCGATTCGCAGATAAATCTTTATCTGAAGTCAGTATGCTGCTCATAGCAGATTCTGAACATCAATATATATATTTTATGTTCCACACTAAGTATTTTAAATTTAATTTTAATACTAGTAGTGAACATAATGTTGACAAACATATTTGAAGTCGGAGCCTTGCTCGTCTTCAATTCCTTCATGTTTGCTTTGTCCAAACGGCAGTCACGCTTCCGCGATCCCGTTTGCCACATTTTAGGCAGACATTTTGGGATATGTCATTTATCTTCCTAGAAGATTATAATGATTTTGCCTTTGCCCCTTTTCCATATTCCAGAAGCCTTTGGCCAAGCCTCAGGTTTCTAGAATATCGAAGTAAGGTGCGCCTTGCGCTACTTGCCTTATTGCAAATTTTGACTTTGTCTCCTTGAGAATAGTCATTAACTCTCCAAGAGTTATTAATTGCAATTTAGTACTTCTAAGATCTAATAAGATCTATGAAGATCCTTCAATTTCTTTATCATACTTTAAGGATCTAACCCTTAGTTCTGACAAAGAAATTAAGGAGTCTACTGACAAGCTTAATGGATTAAGCACTAAAGTTATCATCACATAAATCTTCCAAAGATTATGCTCTACTATTTGCTTAACTTCGGGATTAGGTTTAATATGTTATTTTATCTAATAAAGTAACTTATTATTTTCCAGGACCATCCTCAAATTTTATTCCCAATTTGAAAATTAAACCATTTAAATACATTTTCCCTAGGATTATGTTTTAAATGTCAATCTTTCAATTTTATCTTGATTTTAATATTCCAACTATTTAATCAACGATTTAGGTACTATTTATTATAATGATTGCTATAGTCCAACTATTTAATCACTTATAATTTAATTGTTTGAATATAGTCCAACAATTAATTGAAACAACAATTTAAATATTAGTCCAACTAACATTTAATTTATTTAACGACGAATGATATTGTTTTGAGCGCATATGGAAAGTAATTAAACAAATATTGAAAATTCAATTCTTGCCTCCCATTATTTTTCGGCGAGCCTCTAACCCGCTGTCGAGTACTCGGGAAACCGTGTTTCCTAGCGGGCTAGGATCCCGTTAAATATCACACAATCTTGACTTTGGCCAACAAATTGTATGATAATTAACTAGGTAGATCTCTAAGATCAATTGGATCCAATCCAATTCCTAGATCCAGTAGGGGGACATCCAAGTCCGAAACATATATCTTATATATGCCAATATATCCAATATATTACCTAACCTTTTTCCTTTGAATCAACTAAGCCTTGGCTTTGGCACAACAAACTTAGTGATCCCAGTTAAGCGCGACCCATTGACCATGGAAAGCTTCGTAATCAATGTCGATGGACAAGAAGTGGTCTTGACTTTGGCCAACAAACCACAACTTGGACAAGACACCAATATGGAAGCAAGCTCTCGTGATTCAAACACATCCTCGACGGACAAAGGCCTTGACTTTGGCCAACAAGCCAATGCCAGTCTCGGATCTTGAGTGAGAATCACTCAATGGAAGGAAAAACGCTTAATATTTTGTGAGGGTTTTTCGCGAGCAAATTGGCAACCAATTTATTATCTTTATTAAGGTCTCATCATCATACACCCTTAAACATGCATTCTAAACACATAATAAAGCGCAT
>SKCR01006281.1:0-25042 GCA_019454045.1 Zanthoxylum bungeanum
CCCAAAATTTATCAGTCACCGCTTAGCAGCAAACCCGTCACTAAAACCGGTCAAACAGAAAAGAGAAGGATCTTCAATCAAGAACGGTGCAGAGCGGTGGCATCCGAGGTGGAAAAACTGTTAAAAGATGGCTTGATCAGAGAAGTAAAGTACCCCGAGTGGGTGTCAAACGTAGTATTGGTAAAGAAGTCCAATGGAAAATGGAGGATGTGTGTAGATTTCACCGACCTCATAAAGCGTGTCCAAAAGATAGCTTTCTCTACCAAACATAGATCAACTGGTAGACGCAACTGCCTCCAAGGACTACTACGCTTCATGGATGCCTTCTTAGGGTACAATCAGGTCAGGATGCATCCTGCAGACGAGGAGAAAACCATTTTTATCACCGATCAAGGACTGTACTGCTACAAAGTAATGCCTTTCGGACTGAAGAACGCAAAGGCAACTTTTCAAAGGTTAGTAAACAAAATTTTCAAACCACTCATCGGCACTTCAATGTTGGTATATGTGGACGACATGATAACAATGTCCAGAGAACCAAGAGATCACGTAGCTGACCTAAAGAAAACCTTCGAGTTGCTGAGAAAACACAATTTAAGACTCAATCCAGAGAAATGTGCATTCGAGTGGCCTCAGGAAAATTTCTAGGCTACATGGTGAGCTCTCGAGGCATAGAAGCCAACCCCCAGAAGATACAAGCCGTGCTAGATTTAACATCCCCCAGACAATTAAAGAGGTGCAGGTCTAACAGTCAGGGTCGCCGCGCTCAACCGATTCATCTCTCGGGCGACCGACAAATGCCACCCCTTCTTCAAAGTTATCAAGAAAGCCCAAAAGGGGATCGACTGGACACCGGAATGTGAGGAGGCCTTCCAGCAGCTAAAACAATATCTAGCACAGCCCCCACTCCTGGCTAAACCTCTCCTAGGAGAGACATTATACTTGTACTTGGCTGTTTCAAAACACGCAGTGAGTTCGGTATTGGTGCAAGAGGCCGACCAGATCCAGAGACCGGTATACTATGTCAGCAAAGCTCTATTGGATGCAGAGACCCGATATCCCGTGCATGAACTAGTCGCCCTATCCTTGATCACTGCAGCATGGAAATTACGACCCTACTTCCAGGCCCACCCTATCGAGTTTACACCAATTACCCCTTGCGGCAGATCTTGCAAAAACCAGAGAAACCTCGGAAGGTTAATGAAATGGTCAGTGGAGCTAAGCGAGCACGACATTTCCTACCTCCCAGGATAGTAATAAAAGGGCAGGCCTTGGCAGATTTTGTTGCGGAACTCGTGGAACCCCAAATATTGACCACGAGGAAAGCAAATGGGAAATATCAGTGGATAGGTCTGCTAGCTCACAGGGCAACGGGCCAGGATCGCGCTGAAAAATAGTGAAGGAGAAGAAGTGTTGCTTGCCTTGAAATTTGCTTTCAAAGCCACAAACAATGAAGCCGAATATGAAGCAATTTTGGCCGGATAAGGCTATGCACAGTAGTGGGAGTCCACAACGGGGTAGTAAGAAGTGACTCTCAGCTAGCCATTCAACAACTAAAAGGAGAATTTCAGGCCAGGGAGCCGACTATGATAGCTTACTAGCCCAAGTAAAAAAGTTGATGGAGAAAGTGGGGAACGTACGCTTCAAACAATCGGACGAGAAGACAACTGTGAAGCAGAACTCCCTGGCCCGGCTCGCATCCTCAATGAAGACCGAGGACCCCAGAATAATCCCTCTCATATGCCTCCGAGAAAGAAGCATAGGGGAGCTGAAGGTAGATATAGTAGAAGAGGGAGGCAAAAACTCATGGATGCAACCGATTAGGAGATACTTGGAAACAGGGAAAACCCCTAAAGACAAAAAGAAGGCTAGAAAAACTAAAATTCAAGAGCACCAAGTTCTCCCTGATCGAAGAGGTGCTCTACCGGAGAGGCTATACCGTACCCATCCTGAGATGTTTAACAGAAGAGGAAGCAGATTATGTGCTCAGGGAAATTCACACGGGCATCTGTGGAAGTCACGCCGGAGGAAGATCAATCGCCTTTAAAGCCTTAAGAGAAGGATTTTACTGGCCGACCATGCATCAGGACGGTGTGAGGGTAGCCCAGAAATGTGAAGGTTGTCAGAAAAATGCCAACATCCACCATCAACCGGCAGAACAATTAACCACCATGTCCAGCCCCTGGCCATTCGCACAATGGGGGCTAGATATCATAGGGCCAACGCCAAAAGGGCGAGGACAGGCGAAGTATGCAATCGTGGCCATAGACTATTTCACACAAAATGGGTAGAAGCCGAACCGCTATCCACCATCACGGAGAAGAAGGCCACAGAGTTGTAAAGAAGAACATTATCTGCAGGTTCGGAATCCCCCGGGCGATCATCACCGACAATGGGAACAATTCGATAGCAAAGGATTCAGGAAGCTCTGCGAAGACCTCCAGTTCGCCTTGAAATTCGCCTCGCCAGCCCTCCCAAGTCAAATGGACAGGTTGAGGCAACAAACAAGACCATCAAGGCAAACCTTAAGCTCGGCTCGGATCATGCAAAATCTTATGGGTCGAAGAATTACCATAAGTGCTATGGGCACATCGGACGACCTACAAAGATTCCACAGGGGAAACACCATTTTCCCTATCATACGGATGTGAGGTCGTCATACCAGCAGAATCGGGGTAGCAACTCACAGGGTCCGCCACTTTGGGAATGAGCAGAATGAAGAACTTATCAAAAACCACCTCGACCTGGTCGAGGAAAGGAGAGAGAAATCAGCTATGAAAGCGGCAGTCTACCAACAAAGAATGGCCCGCTTCTACAACAGAAGAGTTCGAACCCGCTCCTTCCTCCCGGGTGACTTAGTATTGAGAAGGGTCACCTTAAACACCCGACTACCAGAAGAGGGCTCGGTAGGCGCCAAGTGGGAAGGGCCCTACAGAATCACAGAGGTGATAAGGCCAGGCTTACATCCTAGAACAGCTGGACGACACAAGATTGAAAAAAACCATGGAACGCCGAGATGTTGAGAAAATACTTTCAGTAAATTCTCCATTCCTTCTTTTCTCTTTTGCAGCAACCCGACAAGGGACGGAAACTCAATATAAAGCATCTCTCAAAATGACCCGCAGAGAGTTGTAAGAAGGGCAGTATGTCCCCGACTATAAATAAAACTTTCTTTTCCAAAATTTTCACCCACTCTTCTAAAAAATAAAAATTTTGTGAACCATATTCAAAACCCCGGGGACATACTCAATACAACGGTCCAGGGTCAAAAACAAAACCTGCAACTACCCGGCCACGGCTACCACCATAAAGAAGCACAAGTCACACCAGAATCAGTCGACTCCATACAAGCATTAAACAGCAGGGACGAAAGTGATCAGAGTATAGATCCGTGAGAAGCATAGCACGGGGAGGGATGATACCCCCGTGGCGATTGCTTGCTCCAAGTGTTACCGAACATAAGGAGGAATATGCCCTTAATGTTTCGAACACCTCGGGGCTGGATCTTGTTCCGCCGAGGTCACTTGACTATTCGGTTCGGGGTCGGGTTACGTCCCACCGAGTCATGCTCATTGGTCTGGGGACGGGACATTCCCACAGAACCAAGTGTCTCCCTTAGCTCGGGGTCCTGGGAATATTCATGGACATACTCGGTGCATAGGATCCGTGAGAAGCATAGCACGGGGAGGGATGATATCCCCATGGCAATTGCTTACTCCAGTGTTACCGAACATTAGGAGGAATATGCCCTTAATGTATCGAGCACTCTTTGATCCTCACTTACCCGATGTAATGGATCCATGGGAAAGTATAGCACAAGAAATGATGATGCCCCCGTGATGATTGATAGCTCCAGTGATGCCGGACCTAAGGAGGAATGTGCCCTTAGTATCCCGGACACTCTTTGATCCATTCATCATTTGGATCCAATAGAGGCGCAGTACGGGGGTGCGTTGTGCCCCTGTAGTGTGTGCCTGCTCCAGCGTGGTAATGAGGAGCCCTCGTACAATACACAGGCTCCACAGTGACCCGACGTATAGAGGATGTGCCCTTACCATTTAAACGCTCTCTGATCCAAATCCTGGTTCGCCGGGACACTGAATTGAAAGGTTCAGAATTATGTTTTGGAGACCTCGGACAGGACGCTGTTCTAAGGTATCCGTGCTATTGTTTACACTTTTTTATTTTCCAAAATTTTGTTTTTTGTTTTTTCATCGGTCTGAAAAGGGGACCCCAAGACAGATTCGATAGGGCTTTAAAGGTTGATTCCCTTCCCTTCGAAGCAAGTCCCAATGATTGTTCGGCTCGGGCCTGGACTCGTTCCGTCGAGTACGCTTAGATATTTAGGCTCGGGGCTGGATTACGTTCCGCTGAGGCCATTCAGTTATTCGGCTTGGGGCTGGATTTCGTTCCGCCGAGGCCACTTGGTTATACAGCTCGGGGTCGGGCCATATCGCACCGAATCTATCTTTTTGGACTGGGGACGAAACGTTCCCAAAGGGCCAAGTGTTCCATACAGCTCGGGATCGGGTTACGTCCACCGATTGCATCTCATCATCCAAGAACACCCAGAACAAGGAACAGAAGAGAAAAGTAGAAATCACACACACATATATATATTATATATATATATAATATATATTAATATATATATATATATTATATATATATATATTCGAATAAAATATGAAGTGTTTATTACAAAAAAAAAAAAGGACAGAGGGTACACAAGGCCCCGTCCGGGTTACCCCTTTTTAATCAGCCCGCACAGGGGCAGGAAGTTCTTCCTCTCGCTGGCTCAGACGACAGGTGGATCAGCTCGATCTCAAGAGGGGGAACATCAGCTTCAGCCTCGGCAACATGGGAGACCCCTACTTCAAGGATAGGAGGTGGAATCTCAGGATAGTCCTCGCCAGGAGCAGGAACCTCAGGTCGGTCTTCTTGAGAAACCTGCGGGGCCGGAGCAATAGAAATCGGGTCGGGATCCATCGCTTCCTCGGAAGAATGGGGGAGCCACTTCTGAAACTCCTCCTCAGATATTTCCCTTTTACAGAAACGGATGGATGTTCGACAAGTGTCAAGCTCACAATAAAACCCTAAAAATGATTTGATGGGCATTTAAACAGATATGACGGTTGCGCGTCTCGAGAAAAGATGCTTGAAAAGAGGCGACGGTTCGACTTCGGATCGACCACCAAACGAAATAATCAGCACACCATCTTTATATAGTTCCCGGTACCAACTTGCATACTCGTTGGAACCGAGAACTAGGGGACATATGTTGATGGTGTTGGTGTTTTCAGGCACTATGGTATTTAAAACAGCACGACAAGGGTAAAAGGGTAACTCACTTCTTGGGTGAGATCAATAATACCGACCCGACCCATGGAAAGCCAGCAGCAAGGACCCAAGCACTTTGCAATAAGAAGCCGATCACATTATGGTTACAGACCGACCACAACAGGTAGAGACCGAGCTATTTATGATCGGCAGCCGAGCACTTTGGTATGAATAACCGAGAATTATCAGATCGACAGCAGCATTCCCAATTCAAAAGACTATCATGACCGACCTCATGAAGACCGAGCAGATAGCGATACATGCTCCGGAAGATAACACCTTATTCTTGCGGATAAGAAGACAATCCTACCTTCACAAGAGATACTGATGAAAGACAGTGTCCTAGAAGGATAAAGGAAGTATAGATAGATTTGATAAAGGTTTCCTTGAGGGAGCATGAGATTGTTTCAACTAGGAAACCTCATACTAAGAGGAAACTAATTCCTTCACTATTATTAATAGAAGGGTAGAGTATGTGTAAAAGGCATGAGAATCAAACTTGTAAAAAACACAAGAGTTACGAGTTTTGGTAATAAGAGTATAGTCCTGTTTGTGCCCATGGACGTAGGTCGGACAAAAATCCGCCGAACCACGTTAAATCTCCTTGTTTGATTGGAGCATTATCTACCTTATGCTAAGTTTGCTTTTGGTTCCCCCCATAACCAAACAAATTCACTATTGAAGGAGGATTACCTCGGGAGTGATATTCCCATATTGCCCTGAGACCAAAATCCACCATCAACAGTTGGCGCCGTCTGTGGGGAACTCGAAACAAAAAGCAGTTCACGAGAAAGACAATGGCAGAAGGCGGAAATCATCAATCTTCGGGGAGTCCGGTGACAGACTGGATGAAAAAGGTGGAAGAGAGCATGAAATCCATGATGGATCGGCTGGAGAGAATGGAAGGAACGAACAACGAGAGACCAGACATCGGAACCAGTCGAAGAAGAAGTGAAAAAGCAGAAGGAAAAAGGGTGATAGATACAAGTGAAGACGATGGACCCAGGAGGAGGGGCCCCTACAGGATAAAATCCGTAGTTGTAGAAAAATATTCACAAACAGAGGACACATGGGAAGAAGAAGAAGGAAGACCATCACCAGATCCCTCCTATGATAGTCTCTGCAACTCCAGAAGAGAAAACAGGGAATATAGCGAAGATATGCGGGAAATTCCAAGACATGAGGAACGCCGCACACGGAGCATTAGACGCACAGAGGTGCACAGAAGACGACATAGCGGCACAACCAGTGAGATAAAGTCTTGGTTAAAAAAGGAGATGATCAAGTGGGGGGTAGGTCCCAAGACCGATGCAATTGATGCCCGGGACAGTGAGGAGGAATCTCCCCTCACGGAAGAAATAAATTCGGCAAAATTCCCAAAGCGATTCAACATGCTGACCATGGCACCTTACAAAGGCCACTCTGACCCGAAATCGCACATCGAAAGCTTTGTCATGTTGATGGAAGTCCAGGGAGTGGTAGGAGATTCCATCTGCAAGGTGTTCCCCTTAACTTTAGGTGGACCCGCCATCCAATGGTACAGAAGTCTGGCCCCGGGGAGTATCGGAAGCTTCACACAGCTCAAAAGGTCGTTCGTTCGACACTTCAAATGGGCATGCGTCCCCAAGAAGACGATTGGAGAGTTAAGGCTTATGAAACAAGGAGACGACGAGCCCCTAAAAATTTTCATCGAGAGGTACCACAACATGGTACTCGAGGTCGGAGGGTAAGAGTCCAAAGAGGCCCTGGAAAGTTTAAAGGGAGCCCTAAGGGTCGGAAGACTGTGGACCCACCTAAGAATCCAAGACACACCAGATTATGCCACCGCTCTGGAGGTAGCGCGGAAGTTTGTCTTGTTAGAAAGTGAAGAAAATATCTCCCGAAGGGGGACGGCCATTCGAGAAAGAACAACAAGAATAGAGGCCCCCCGACGATCGGACAGGGAATTCAAAAAATTCAATCCAAGACCCAAAGAATTCAAATCAATACCTCGATGGGATCAGGAAAAAGGGGTCGCGACCCAGGTGAATCATGTAGTCCGAGAAGAAACATATATTCCCCTGAGCAAGCCACCAGGGCAAATCATCATGGAGATACAGGGAAAATGCCTCTTGATAGAACCCGACCTCAGGAGATTCCCCCGGATAAAAGGAACCAGAAGTCTTACTGCGTACATCATAATCTGAGGGGGCACACAACGGACGAATGCAAGGATCTGCGGGAACAGATGGAGGACCTAGCCCGAAATGGGTATCTAAATAGTTATATCAACCATGAGGCCATGGCCGCCAGACAGAGGGCACGAAGCCGACAGGTGAACATCATCGCAGGAGGGAAAACATTGGCCGGAGACTCTAACCGGTCAAGAAAAAGCTATAGCCGAATACAGGAGACGGAAGTGCTGGAAACGGAAAGATCCCCAGTACCACGATGAAGTCGGTCAGTACCCATAATGTTCACCGACGAGGATGCTCGAGGGGTAAGTTTCCCCCATGACGATGCGCTAATAATCAAAGCTACAATCAGCGGCACATGGGTAGATAGAATCCTGGTAGATCCCGGAAGCGCGGTAGACATAATCTCCAAAGAAGCTTTAGAAAGCCTGGGAGTGGAGTACATAACCCTAACTAATGACGGCACCCCCCTGTACGGTTTTGGAGGCTCAACGGTCATCCCGCTGGGGAGAATACAACTAGCAACAACCATCGGAACTCACCCGAGGACCCGGACAATTATGGTAAACTTCACTGTGGTGGACTGCCTGAGCAGTTACCAAGTCATTATCGGCCGACCTTTTATGATGAAAACAAAGGCTGCGATGTCCTGCTATAACTTAAAACTGAAGTTCCCCACCCGGGAAGGGATTGGAATCGTGTGCGGGAGTCAGAAGATAGCCCGTAGTTGATTTTCCACTCTCTCTCACGAGAGACCCTCTGCATTGAAGAAGGCACCAAGAAGAGGCAGAGGGGCGAGAACGAGAGGAAATAACCAGGTCCCCGCCCGGATAAAGTTGCCCGGCTAGGAACAGCTGAAGAGTTAGAAGAAATAAAACTATTCGGACCGAAAAAAGGCATAAAGATAGGGGGAAACCTGGACGAAACCCTAAGAAAGGGCCTGCTAGAATGTCTACGGGAATACCCCGATATCTAAGGAGCAATGTCGACATACTCCTTCAGATAGAGAGTGTATGACTAAGATCCCTTATGCTTCAGCAATAGGATCAATCATGTACGCCATGCTATGTACAAGACCTGATGTCTCTTATGCTCTTAGCATAACGAGCAGGTATCAGGCAAATCCTGGTGAGCAACACTGGGCAGCTGTCAAAACAATCCTCAAGTATCTGAGAAGAACTAAGGATGTGTTCTTGACATACGAAGATTGTTCTGAGATGAAAGTCATTGGTTACTGTGATGTGAGCTTTCAGATCCATAGGGATGGCAGCAGATTGCAAACAGGATATCTGTTTACTTTGAATGACGGAGCTGTCAGTTGGAAAAGCTCAAAGCAGTCAACTACAATGGACTCCACCACTAAAGCCGAGTATATTGCAACATCTGAGGCAGCTAAAGAATCAGTCTGGATAAAGAAGTTCATCATGGAGCTGGAAGTGCTTCCCGCGATAAAGAATGACGTCATGATTTACTGTGACAACACGTACGCCATTGCTCAATAAAAGGAACCAAGGTCCCACCAGAAATCCAAGCATGTACTCAGGCAATTTCAGCTCATCAGAGAGATTGTTGAGAGAAAAGAAGTTATTATAGATAAAATACCCACAGAAGATAATCTTGCAGATTCTCTAACTAAAGGGCTGACTCAACAAAAGCATGATAAACACACCCAAGAGTATGGTGTCTAGATTCATACTAGTTGGCTATAGTGCAAGTGAGAGTTGTTAGAGATATGCCCTAAATCCAACTTGTGGATGGGCTATATGTAAATGTATTTGCAATATTTTCATTAATTAATAAAATAGCAATCTTTATTATACGTATCCTACATAAATTATATGAATCATCAAACACTGTAATAAAGCCCTTGGAGTAATAAGATGATGGCTTCCACGCCTTATGAGAATCATTACTCTCAAACGTTCCTAGTCATAGTTTTGTGAATAATCTGGACGTTCACAAAAAATAGACTAGCATGATGATATGATCCACCAATAAGTGGGGTAGCCGATCTCATAGGCTACTAGCGGAGATCCATCCGCTTGGTGTATCAAATGGATGCATGAGTTGCTCGTGTCCATCGAACTAACCGCCGAAAGTTTTCACATGGAGTGATTATCCCATGTGTCTGTGAGAACTTTCATGTATCGATTGTATGACTAGTCCTTAGACTTCAGGTCTTTACAATCTTATATATGGATCAAATGACTTTGACATTCTCCTTCCCCGGTTCAAAAGATCCGGTCATAAGGGTATGATTGGGTCATTTGTTGAAACACATGAAGTTTGTAAAGATACAACAGAGAATCGCCACTCTCTCGGATAATATTTTCTTATAAGAGTAGTATTCCAGTTCGTGGGTTAATATGTGTGATCAGTGCTTGAGGGGAACCCAAAAGGTCACACACAACAAAGTCCAAATCAATGGTTAACAGTGCACAGTACAAATTTAACAGCATATATGATTGCTGTAGAAATTGTTCATAAATGGTTCAATGTGTTAATTATTGAACAGATCATTTATGAGGTTCCATAGTGCTTAGGGATTGGTGAATGATGATAGAGGCACTTTGAGAATTTGAATTAAAAAAAAACGTTAATAGTAATGTGAATAGTAAAAAAAATTATTTGTTATTTGTTTTGAATTCCAATTCGGCCCAAACTCTTATTAGGGTTTTATAATCTCATTAAACCACTAAATTAAGATCCAATGGCTAAGATTAAATTAGTATTTATCCCACATCGGATTCTTAATTAATTTTGTTGTCTTTGGAGTACCTATATAAACCCAAAGAATTCTTCACAAATTTTTGCACCAAACCTTTCATATCTTGGGTTTATATAAGTGAGCAACTCTAAAGTTTAAGAGTAAGCCACTGATTTTGAGGATCCTTAAATCTAATTGACTAGAGGAACCTCGAGTTAAAAGTTTTGAGGTATTTTCCTTGGCTAGCACCAATGGCAAAATACCCGTGCACTCAAGGCGTAGTCTTGCCATTGAGTTTTGGCGTTGGTGTTTGTAACTTTGGAGGCCACACACTTGGGTGGCTCTTTGGAACATGGAAGAGATTGCTGAGTTCGAGAAAAGCTTGTAGATTGGAGGGAGGACTGGAGGAGTCTTTGGTTCAAGTAGTCGTCTTTTTCTTTCTTTATTTTAATTAGAGTTCTTATGATAGTTAGCATCTTTAGGTTTATGTTCTTTGCATGTTTTATGAGTTTTTATGCTTAAAATATATATAGTAACATGCCTAGGCTTGTAGAATAATAATAAAAAAATAGGTCTTGGTCAAAGGGATAGTGGCATCATAATTTGATTTATTTAATATTCCGCTGCACACTCGCGGTCGTTTCCCAACAGTGGTATCAGCGCGCCATTGTTGTTTTGATTAGTTCTCTCTCAATTGAACTTGAAATTGGGTTTATAAAAGGTTTTTGGAAAGCTAACACCCTGAACTTACTTTTCGGCACAAGTTTTGCATGATTTGGTTAAGATTTGAATTGTGAAATTGCATTTAAAGTTCACGCATCTGTAAAAACGTATGAATAGTAAATTTATTTGATTAACATAAAATGCAATATCATAATTAAATATTAATCAAAGTTATTTAATGCCTAAAATAATTCCAACATATTAAAACTCATATGTTTGATGATTCTATGTATGATTAGAATTGGCATGATTATTTTAGGTGCAAGCATCTACAGACTTTCTAAGGAAATAGAGAGTGTATTGCTTATCCCTTAGCTAAGTAATTATTCCGTGATGAACTTAGAGATTTATTACATTTAAGGCTAATAAATATAAATCACTTGTTTATAATAAAAGGACATAAAGATACAAGTGGGGTGGGACCAAGGCGTTAATAAAACTTTCCAAACTACAGTTAATTTAACCAAAGGTATTACTAGAGTTAGATAATGATTTGGTGTCTTCCTTCACTCACTACCTTTTTATAGCCAAAGGAAAAGCTGTGAAGACATCTAGATAATCATTTACTCAAAGCTTACCTTAAAGCATATTTAAAGTGTTGGACTAATTTAGAGGATCTATTGTTTATTCCTGTCACCAAGGCAATAAGAGCCTAAGAGGTAAGGGTATTTAAGAGAGTTCGCTCCACCCTCCATCTGTGGAATTTTCAATGGAGGAATCCATTTGACAGTTATTCACTTAAACTTGCTAAAATCCTCTATAATAATTTAATTCTAAAATTTGCCTCCCACTGTAAAGTATAGACCCAACGGGCTTAAACCGTATTGGTAGGACTAGGCTTTACCAGACTGACTAATACAAATTTGTCCCTAAATCATACTATTGACAATGGTTTGGCTTTTCTGAGTCATAAGACGCAGCGACCCTTAAGCGTGGTCTTATTACATAGTGGCAAAGATTGGGTGTCCACAAGGACTAGGATAAGCTATGGCATGTTTTATTGCCCAACCCAATGATCAAGGAATTGTGATTAATATCATAAATTGGTTGGGAACCTACCTAATTATCGTATTTTATAACGACTGGCCCTAGTCGGATTGTGAAATGATGATAATGGGATCTTTGCCCACAAGAAATCCATCATATTGGGGTTATGCGATTCGCTTAAATTTTTAAAACAATTGAGTGGGAGCAACTTCATAATATTAAAAGCACATGTCATTATGAAACATTAATGGAACCATATTCCTAATTTTAACATTCTCTCTTAAAAGGTGGGTTAAAATATTTTACAAATATTCAAATGGCAAACAGAATATCACCTTGTTCCATCCTTGATGAGCATAAGCTCAAATGGGACAACTACAATGACTGGTTTAGAAACCTTAAAATTGTCTTACGACAAGAAAAGATTTTTTATGTTCTTGAAATACCATTTCCCCCTGAACTCGCAGAAGATGCTGACCAAAATACATTTGATGCTTGGAAGAAACCCGTCGATGATGATGAGCAAGCAATTTGCATAATGCTTGGCTCCATGTCGGACGAACTTCAGAAAGCTCATGAAGATATGGATGCTCAAACCATCATCTTTCACTTGAAGGAGTTGTATGCAACTTCCGTTCATACCGTGAGATTCCAAGTGTCATGTGTCATATTCCAAACAAGGTATAAGGAACATCTTCTTAGGATATGTGCTTAAGATGATTGGCCACATTGAAAAATTGGCCAACCTCGGGTTCATCATGGATCATGAGATAGGTCACGATCTGATTCTTCAGTCCTTACCAAAAGACTTCTCTAACATTATTATGCAGTTTCATCTGTCTAATAAAGAAGCTACTTTAGAAGAATTGCACATCTGATAAAGCAAGCAGAGAATGACTTGAAACCGGAACTTAAAACCTCCGTCATGCTTACGGGTACGGACCTGAAGCCACGAGGCCCAAAGAAAAATAAGGGCAAGGCCAAGGCTCCAGATCACCTAAAGCCCAATGGTAAGGTGGAGAAGAAAAAGGGAAATGAGAAATGTTTCTTTTATGGAAAGAAGGGTCATTGGAAAAGACTGCAGATCCTTGAAAGCCAAGAAGCTAAGGAAGCCCAAGAGGCCAAGAAGCCCAATGCTTCAGGTATATTGTATATGATTGAACTATATTCTCAAAACTCTGAACCTTCTACTTGGGTGCTTGACACCGGTTGTGGGACTCACTTGTGTAACAATGTGCAGGGCTTGAGAAATAGTAGGAGACTCTGTCATGGGGAGGTTGACTTACGCATGGGTAATGGAGCAAAACTGGTTGCATTGTGCGTGGGGACTTATTCATTAGTTTTGTCGAATGGTTTAGTTTTAGACTTAGAATATTGTGTTTATGTACCTTCTCTAGTAAAGAACATCATTTCAATTTCTTCTTTATTTAATAAAGGCTTTTCATGCCTAATAAGTTGTAATGAATTTCTATTTATTTCAATGAAATAAAATATGGAGATGGTATTTTAAATAATGGTATCTATGTCTTACAAACTAACAAAGAATGTTCAACCTCTAATATATACATGTTAACTCGAATAATCTCAATGAATCCTTTCTATGGCACAGTCGCTTAGGTCATATCAATGAAACAAGATTAACTAAGCTACATAAGGATGGGTATTTCAGACCCTTCAAATATGAACCTTATGGAACTTGTGAGTCTTGTTACTTGGTAAAATGACCAAATTACCCTTCAAAGGTAAAGGACATCGTGCAGCGGAGACATTAGAACTCATACACTCTGATGTATGCGGACCAATGTCAGTCACCGCTAGAGGTGGATTCTCCTACTTCATTACCTTCATCGATGATCACTCGCGATATGGGTATGTGTACCTTATGCGGTACAAATCTGAAGCCTTTGAGAAATTCAAAGACTTCAAATCTGAAGTAGAAAACCAGCTTAATAAAAGTATTAAGTCACTAAGGTCTGACCGAGGTGGTGAATACTTAAGCGACGAATTTCAAGATTACTTGAGAGAAAATGGTATTGTTTCCCAGTGGACTCTTCCGAGAACTCCACAGCATAATGGGGTCTCCGAAAGGAGAAATCAGACATTATTAGATATGGTCTGATCATTGATGCCAGGCACGGATCTACCTCTTTCATTTTGGGGTCTTGCTTTAGAAACTGCAACACTACTACTAAACCAAGTTCCTTCCAAGACTGTTAGTCAAACACCAAATGAGTTATGGTCTGGGAAACATCCTAGTCTTAGTTTTCTAAGAGTTTGGGGAAGTGACGCATATGTTAAGCTAACACAAACTAACAAATTGGATGATAGGGCAGTTAAATGTAAGTTTGTAGGATATGCCTTGAACTTAAAAGCATACGTGTTCTACGTCCCAAATGAACAAAGAACATTTGTCTCACGAAATGCTAAATTTCTAGAGAATGAATTCCTTCTCAAGAAATATAGTGGGAGTAGACTTGACCTCGATGAGGTACGAGAAGAAAAAACTATCATAGAACTAAACCCCAAGCCCCTCAAAAGAGCAGCGACGAAACAACCACAAGGTTATGAACTTAGAAGGTCTAGTAGGGAAAGATATGAGCCTGAAAGATATGGTTTCCATATTGATAAGAACATGATCAAGTCATTGATAATGACGATCCCACAAGTTATGACGAAGCAATGCGTGATATTGATTCAGTCAAGTGGCTTGAGGCCATGAATTTCAAAATAGACTCTATGTATCAGAATCAAGTCTGAGACTTGGTGGATGCACCTGAAAGGATAAAACCCATAGGTAGCAAGTGGATTACAAGCGTAAAAATGATGCAGAAGGCAACATCCAAACCTATAAGGCTAGGTTGGTGGTGAAAGGTTATAGACAAATCCAAGGAATTGACTACGACGAAACCTTCTCGCCTGTCGCAATGATAAAGTCCATTCAAATTTTACTGGCACTAGCTGCACACTTTGATTATGAGATTTGGCAGATGGATGTCAAAATAGCTTTCCTTAATGGGAACCTTCGTAGAGGAAGTCTATATGACACAACCTGAGGGGTTTGCATCTAAGGATGATCATAATAAAGTATGCAAGCTTAAACGATCCATTTATGGACTCAAGCAAGCCTCCAGAATTTGGAATATACGATTTGATGAGACAATCAAAGAATTTGACTTCATCAAAAATGTAGATGAGCCATGTGTTTACAGGAAAAAATAGTGGAAGTGCTGTTGTATTATTTGTATTATATGTCGATGACATATTAATTGTGGGGAATGAAATTCCAATGACGCAAGCCACCAAGCAATAGTTATCTCAGAATTTCTCCATGAAATATTTGGGAGAAGCAGCCTACATCCTCGGCATTAAGATCTACCGTAATAGATCTACATACATAGAAAAAGTTTTGAAAAGATTCAAAATGGAAGATTCCAAAAGAGGTAATTACCTACTTGTCATCGAATCAAATTATCTAAGGAGCAATGTCCATATACTCCTTCAAATATAGAGCGTATGAGTAGGATCCCGTATGCTTCAGCAATAGGATCGATCATATACGCCATGCTATGTACAAGACCTGATGTCTCTTATGCTATTAGCATAACGAGTAGGTATCAGGAAAATTCTGGTGGGCAACACTGGGCAGCTGTCAAAACAATCCTCAAGTATCTCAGAAGAACTAAGGATGTGTTCTTGACATACGGAGATTATTCTGAGATGAAAGTCATTGGTTACTGTGATGCGAGCTTTCAGACCGATAGGGATGACAACAGATCACAAACAGAATATCTGTTTACTTTGAATGGTGGAGCTGTCATTTGGAAAAGCTCAAAGCAGTCAACTACAGTGGACTCCACCACTGAAGCCGAGTATATTGTAGCATCTGAGGTAGCTAAAGAAATAGTCTGGATAAAGAAGTTCATCACGGAGCTGGAAGTGCTTCCCGCGATAAAAAATGGTGTCACGATGTACTGTGACAACATAGGTGCCATTGCTCAATCAAAGGAACCAAGGTCCCACCAGAAATCCAAGCATGTACCCAGGCGATTTCATCTCATTAGAGAGATTGTTGAGAGAAAAGAAGTTATTATAGATAAAATACCCACAGAAGATAATCTTGCAGATTCTCTACTAAAGGGCTGACTCAACAAAAGCATGATAGGCTCACCCAAGAGTATGGTGTCCAGATTCATACTAGTTGGCTATAGTGCAAGTGGGAGATTGTTAGGGATATGCCCTATACCCAACTTGTGGATGGGCTATATGTACATGTATTTGCAATATTTTCATTAATTAATAAAATGAAAATCTTTATTATACGTGTCTTACATAAATTATATGAATCATCAAACACTGTAATAAAGCCCTTGGAGTAATAAGATGATGGCTTCCACGCCTTATGAGAATCATTACTCTCAAACGTTCATTGTCATAGTTTTTTGAATAATCTGGGCGTTCATAAAGCGGAGAGACTAGCATGATGATATGATCCGCCCTTAAGTGGGGTCGCCAATCTCATAGGCTACTAGCAGAGATCTGTCCGCTTTGTGTATCACATGGATGCATGAGTTGCTCGTGTCAATCGAACTAACCGCCGAAAGTTTTCACATGGAGTGTTTATCCCATGTGTCTGTGAGAACTTTCATGTATCGATTGTATGACTAGTCCTTAGACTTCAGGTCTTTACAATCTTATATGTGGATCAAATGACTTTGACATTCTCCTTCCCCGGTTCAAAAGATCCGGTCATAAGGGTATGATTGGGTCATTTGTTGAAACACATGAAGTTTGTAAAGATACAACAGAGAATCGCCACTCTCTCGGATAATATTTTCTTATAAGAGTAGTATTCCAGTTCGTGGGTTAATATGTGTGATCAGTGCTTGAGATTGTGGCCGCAACGGAAGAATCATGTGAGATTCTTGGGTTAGCACGATTCATGACATTATCAACATCATACATTTGACTATATGGGTAGACACTTTCCACACCCTAGGTCAAACGGTGAGGATAGAGTGAGGCGAGGGACCGTATCATATGTAAATCGCATACAGAATGTGTATATATCTTTCCTTCTCATTTGGGGGCCTTGGCATGTTGCTAGATGTCAATCTTGGTCATTGAAATCGAACGACCATCTGATCGGAGGATAATTTATGTTCGATTAAATTACCACGATTCATTTCATGTCCAACTTGAGGGGATCCTAAAAGGTCACACACAACAAAGTCCAAATCAATGGTTAACAGTGCACAGTACAAATTTAACAGCATATATGATTGCTGTAGAAATTGTTCATAAATGGTTCAATGTGTTAATTATTGAACAGATCATTTATGAGGTTCCATAGTGGCTTAGGGATTGGTGAATGATGATACGGGAACTTTGGGAATTGTAATAAATAAATAAATAAATAAATAAAACGTGAATAATTATGTGAATAGTAATGTGAATAGTAATTTTTTTTGTTATTTTTGAATTCCAATTCGGCCCAAACTCTTATTAGGGTTTTATAATCTCATTAAACCACTAAATTAATATCCAATGGCTACGATTAAATTAGCATTTATCCCACATCGGATTCTTAATTAATTTTTTTGTCTTTGGAGCACCTATATAAACCCAAAGAATTCTTCACAAATTTTTGCACCAAACCTTTCAGATCTTGGGTTTATATAAGTGAGTAACTTTAAAGTTTAAGAGTAAGCCACTGATTTTGAGGATCCTTAACTCTAATTGACTAGAGGAACCTCGAGATAAAAGTTTTGAGATATTTGCCTAGGCTAGCACCAAGTGGCAAAATACCCGTGCACTCAAGGCGTAGTCTTGCCTTTGAGTTTTAGATTTGGTGTTTGCACCTTTGGAGGCCACACATGGGTGGCTCTTTGGAACGTGGAAGAGTTCGAGAAAAGCTTATAGATTGGAGGGATGACTGGAGGAGTCTTTGGTTCAAGTAAGTCTTTTTCTTTATTTATTTTTATTAGAGTTCTTATGATAGTTAGCATGTTATGGTTTATGTTCTTTGCATGTTTTATGAGTTTTTATGCTTAGAATATATAGTAACATGCCTAGGCTTGTATATAATCAAAACAAATGGGTCTTGGGCAAAAGGATAACAGCATCATAATTTGATTTATTTAATTTTCCGCTGCGCACTCGCGGCCGCTTCCCAACAGCATCCTAGTGGATATGTTCATCGTGAAATTCTCAGATTACACACACAATTTCATAAAGAAATACAACCATACAGTCTCGGGAATCTGACTTTAAAATACCCTGTTTCCCAATTTATAAGAAAATTTGATGAGAAGCCTATCCCCGAACCATAGAGGGCGTTCAAGCCGTTACTGGACGTAAAACCAGAGGAAGATATGAGCCACAATCACAACTACCAGTATATATTATTGCATTGATTTCCTTTACTTTAAATTACTGTTTTCCTTTACTTTTTGCCGACAGTATCTAGCCTTTTTTATCACGATCTATTTTCATAATAATTGTCATTTTGCAGATATTAGTGCATCTATCACTCACCATTTTCAGGATCTATAAATTCGGCTCGTCACTTCTCTCTTTTCAACACATCTAGCTAAGGGAGATAGCACAAATGGAGACAACTTCAAAACGACGATTCACTAATATCTGTGTATTTGTGTGGAACTAGCTCTGGAACTAAACCAGAATTTGTTGAGGGAGTAAGAGAATTGGGTAGAGTTATGGCAAAACAGAAATATACACTTAGTATATGGCGGGTGGCAATCTTGGATTGATGGGGTGTATTTCAAAGCTGTACAAGAAGGTGGGAGTCACAGTTTTAGGGATCATCTCAAAACCTTTAACAGAAAAGCCACATCATCGGAAAATCAAATGGAGAAGAATGTATTGTCCCAGGTATGTCTGAAAGACTCACTGAAATGATCAATCATGTTGATGCTTCATTGCTTTACCAGGTGGGCTCAGAACGTTGGAAGAAATATTCACTGTTGCGTCATGGGCAAACTTGAATATTCACCAAAAACCTATTGGGTGTTTAATGTTAATGGATTTTTCTATTTTCTTTTTGTGTTTCTTGAACATGCCAAAAGAAATGGGTTTATTTCAAAACCGATAAGAGATATCTTCCTAACTACACGAACATCTGATGATTTAATTGACCAACTCTTAGCTTATGAACCAAAAATCGACCAAACTCTTTCCAAGTTGAACTGGTCTGGTAATGATCGTGGCAAAATGCGCAAAGTAAACATGGACCTTAATCTGTAATCTTTAGTTATGATTGTCAATTCCACAATAAACCAGGTGATATCTTCTAAACTCTTTCTTTCTTTCTTTAAACATTAGGGACAATGTCTCGTTTTGGTTGGGGGTGAGGATAGTTTACGAAATAATTTTCATGTTTATGTCTGTCTTAGTTTTTACTTTGTTGTTATTTTGTGTCTAAAAATATATATCCATATATCTACACACAAACTAACAACAAATTTGTTTTCTAAACGAAGTGGAATTGTTGTTCAGAGGTGGCTGTGTAAGGAGTTTTCACTCCTGAGACGCATCTCAATATAATTTGTAACAAGTTATTTATCGTTCCTTTCTTTTTGAATCATTTAAATTTGTGAATTCTCCATGATTAAATTTGATCTTTATATGTTCGTCTGGCAGATATTATCAACAACATGGTAACATATGACCATAGGTGGTAAGTGAAAATTCTGTAATATTCAGTTCTCTAATTTGTTGGAGAGGTAACACCTAAAAGCAGTGAATTTTTATTATTAAAAAAAAAAGTTTGAATAAAGTTCATTTTTGTAGCCTCCTTTTGACCCGAGCAATTAAGTCTGAATGGGTGTTTTAATACTTAGTACCCAAGGCCAACTGGAATGGGAATTACTGGCCCAAAGCTCGTTACAAGGGTTAAAAAGAAAGCTTAAGGGAATCAGACACTGTTATCTGAGATCCGAGCAATTAAGCTCGTAGGTGTGTCTTAACACCTAGTGCCCTAAAAGCAACTGGTTTGGGAGTCAATGGCCCAACGTTTGATACATGGATTGAAGATATATTTTAGACACAGTTTATCAGAGATCCAAGCAATTAAGCCCGTAGGGGTGTTTTAACTGTAGGCATTGCATTTTTGCCATATCAGCCCAATGATGAGCCTCGAATTGAGGCATTACTTTTTTAGTTGCGGAAAGCAGTCGTCGGAAGGGAAGGGTCAAGAATTGACATTTTTATTGGATTTGGTTCGCTTGTTCAAGCTTCGGGTTCGCTCGTTCGGTCTCAGTTTTGAATTCACCAACCCTCATTCACGTGTAATACACACACACACAACAAATAATTCACCAACCTTTTCCTACCCATCACCCCACGTGAAAGCCACCCATTTTCCATAACAATTCTATGCAATCAACAAACCAAAGCCCAATGCTTCACGTCCCCATCCCCCACTTTCAAAATAATTCCACAAAATGCCAAGCATCCCACGTGAACAAACCAAAACCCATATCCTCACTCATGCAACTACCCATACAACCATTATTCCCCTGCACCCTCCATACAAGCACCCATGCAAACCCATACCACCCATACGTGACCCATTAGCACCCATGATGTCTCTCATTCTCTCACTTCAAAGACAACTACCATATAAACCCTTCATCACCTTCACGCAGGGAAAGAGGAGCTCTTCATTTGACATCCATCCACTGCAAGCCCCCCTTATTGCCGTGAACAAAGAACCGTAACACACAAACCACAGCCCTTGCCCCCTTCACACTCAAGCTCTCATCAACACCTCACGACTACCCTTCTCTCTCAAAGAAACCCTCGCACCAAACATGCAAACAGCCCATAGACTTCACGGTAAAATAAGCCCCCTTCACAGCCAGCTAACACCTTCACGCCCTCATCCACAAACACCCCCTGACCAGCCACCCCCTCAACGCACATCCCTCTCTCACGTAACCAGCTCCTCACCAGCCCATCAGCAGCTCTTTCGCCGTTCAGATCAGCTACTGCTCACGTGCTAAGACACCAACAAACCGAACATTCTCTCTCGGTAGCAACAAGCATAAACAAACCAGCGGCACACCCTAATAACCCCTCGCATCCTCCTCTCTCTGCATGAAAACGAAACACTGCAACGGCACACAGCCCTCATCATCTATGACCAGACAATCCTCACCAATAAACCCTAGCTGCTCAGTTAACTACCAATTCTCAGCTCACAAACCCTCTTTCATGCACACTGCACCCTCACAAAGCCCCTCACAAATTGGCAATTCACTCACAAAATGAAAACCAAAAGTCACACCAATCCACACCACTCACTGCCTCCACGTAGCACCCTCCAACTTCACGCATAGCTCCTTTCGACACCATGCAAAACTCACTAGCCGAGCACTGACCAGCCCTCAATAAGCCCCTCACTCACCCAGACACGTTAAACCCCATGCAACATGACCAAAAACCCTAGAAACCTAGACACATCACATGACCCACGTGAAGACCACACACCTGGACGTGAACAAAGCCACTAAACCCTACGTGCACATGGCACCCAACCGACCCAGCTCTCATGCACAAACAGTGAATAAATGACCCACGTGAAGACCACACATAACCGAGACAAAATCAAACCGCAAGCAGTCCCCGAAGCAACCCCAAAACAACAGCAAAATTACCTCAAAACCCACGTGAAAACTGCCCTAAAACCGTGACCCTAACACCCCCCAAACTGCCTCCAAGCCGCGTGAAAACAGTAGCCAAAATTGAGAACAAAACAGTCCAAAAATAGCCCGAAAACTTGAGTGAAAACAGTGAGAAAAATAGAGAAAACAGAGGGCAGAAATAACGAGTGAAACAGAGAAAAACAGCGGGCTGAAATCGCGAGTGAAAACGGACAAAAATACCACAAACAGTGGACCAAGGAAAACAGCGGAACGATAACCCTTCCGGCACCGTGAAACGTACTCCCGGAAAGCGACTTAAAAGGTAAGACCTGAGGGCACCCTTTTATTTATTATCATTTATTTTTAGTTATTTTATTACTTTATTTCGCATGAGTATTGTGAATTGGTGCATGATGTGATTTCGGGGTGAACGGAATATGTGTTCTCTCTTGCGGTATATCAGATGGAAACCCGGACGTAAATCCGTAGCCGAATCTGAATGGACGGTATTGCGGTTTGTACTCGGGATACAATGCCACGTACCACTTGAGAGACACACATGTTTCGTTTCATCTAACCTGTATTCGAGCATGATTTAGTTCTAGTATCTAGTATGTTATTTATTCCTTAAGCATGATTAAGTTCAGTGTGTTATTTATTTTTATGCATGATTTAGTTATATTCTTTCACAATAGGAATTTAAATTGCGTTTATGTTTAGGATGTTATTTATTCTTTGTATTTGATGATTCAACATGCTCATTGTGTGATATCGTATGTTTGCCGTGTTGATAAATTTTAAAGCATTATGACTTAGACATAGGATTTGTTTTTATGAATGCGAACTAGATTTAGGTCATTCTTGGACATGTATGTTGTGTAGACTTGGTTAAATTATTGCACAAATCCGCCCATTACAAGTGGCATAAGTAAGGGACCATTCCGAACCCAACAGTTTGAGGTCTTCCCTTGCGAGGGGTGAGTGCGGCCTTAAATCATTTTCCGGTTCACACCCGGGTGGCGACTCCATGTTATTTCTCCGGTTTAGTCCCCCACGGGCTACTCCGTACTCCCAACCGGGCCGCGAGCACGGAACAACGTCATCCATTTCTGTGTCCTACAGTCTGGCGACTCCACTGGGGATAGGAGAATCGGCCCGAACCCCGAAATAATGTCTTGTAATGTTTGTGAATTGTGCTTTAAATTAACCATGTCTATTGTGGTTTAGAGAGTTTAATCAAAGGTGTTATTAAGGCTAGGTAATGGTTTGTTGTCTTCATTCATTCACTACCTTTTATAAGGAAAAGCTGTGAAGGCACCTAGATATCATTACTTGTAGCTCGTTGTGACAGACTAGTTTGGAGGACTCGTTGTTTATTCCTGACACCAAGCGATAAGAGCCTAAGAGGCTAGGGTACTTAAGAGAGCCTCGCTCCACCGTCCCTCTGGGGAATCTACAACGGGAAATCCATTTGACCAGTCCGTCACACACCATAACTCGTTGGCACGTACCGTAAGGTATAAAAAGGGTACGCTCACTTGGTCGCTCGAACCCTTGAGTGTGGAGTCCTAGATGTGCGCAAACCTTCGTCATCGGGATCCTTTGTTACATTTTTTTAAACCTGCATGCGAACCCTATTTGTATGACCCATAGTAATCATTCTTTTATGCTTGTTGGGACCATCGTTATTTGGATTCAATGGACTTTTTTTCAAGAGATATGAACTGGTTGGGCCATTTAAACTGGAACGAGCTCGTGTCCTTTGATAATTGGGCCAAAAGCTTCTAAAATACAGATGGGCCATTTTGTGTTTAGGCCTCTTATTATTTGAAGTCGTTTAGCCATGTTATCGCAAAAGTATAAACTTGTTGGGTCTTTTCAACTGGGACAAGTTTGCACCGCGCAATGATGTGATTAAATGCTTTAAAATGATGATAGGCCAACTTATATATGTATTTTCCGCATCACACGCATCTCAAGCTTTCATGCATACACGCATCATGTTAACCCTTTTGTGTCTAAAAAGCCATCATAGATTCCCGTTGGGTTAGGAAAGTAGAGAGACTCGTCAAGAGACCGCCAGTCAACATGAGCAAGTTAGCAAATGAGAAATCCCGCCTGGATCAATTGGAGATTAAAGTAACTGAAATTATGAGATGTTGCAAGTTTTGACTAAAGTCGCGGCCAGTTTGACCGTACCCGGTTAGCCGATAACAGAAAGTTGTACAATCAGAATGGAAAGACCATAAGGAATCCTCGGAAGAAGCAAGCAGAAAAGACAGGAAAGCCATTCAGAAATGGGAAACGGAGCAGTGAACTATCAGACTTGGAAGGGAACGAGTTCACCGAGCCGATCAATGTTAACAGATTGAAGCTGTATTTAGCCTGAGATGAGAAGACTGAGCAGTCACCAAGAGAATTGGCAGAAGACCTAACCCAAGGGGCTAGGAAACTCATGCATACATGCTTGCACGTAACTTGCATCCTTTGTTTTGCGTTTTGTTTTTACAGGTTTCAAGCAAAGGGGAACTAGCAAGGGACGACCAGAGACATATGGCGCTGAGGAGCACAATGAGGGTCTCACCCATCAAGAATAGGGAGTATCTCTACACATGTATGTGTATACCTTACATGTACACGTATTTATTCTGTTGTTTTGTATTCGTAGGTTTTAAAGAAGAAAAAAAAGAAAAAGAAAGCGACAGAGATCAAAAGGTGACACAAGCACTGAGGATGACATTGAGCCACATTGACAGATGGATTTCGGTCATGTCTGGCTGAAGACGATGAATTTAGTGCTAACAGGGAGGCAACCCATACACTTTGTTGCGATTTCTATTTTCATGTTTTGTGTATACATGTCCTAGAATTTTTAATTTTGTGTGTTATTTTGGTAGGTAAAAGTAAAGACATGGCATTTTAAGACAGAGGGAATGGTGCTTGGCAATCACAAAGATGGGAGCTAATTCATTAGTGGTGGCAGAGTAAAAGAAGAATTCATAAGACGCATCCTAATGGACTTACACCAAGCAAGAGGCGTATTGAGTACACAATTCCTTTGCTTTAATTATTGCTTTGATTTGCCTTCTTTTGTTATTTTGTTATTTTCGTAGACAGGATCCTAGATTTTTTGACCTTTCATGACTTGTTTTGGTGTTTTGTGGACATAATATACGACCTTTTGACCTTTCATGACTTATTGGGGTGGACAGGATCCACAACTTTTTGACCTTTTAGGACTTCTTTTGGTATTTCTTTTATTTTCGTGGATAGAATCCACGACTTTTTGACCGCTCACGATTCTTTTTTGTTTTGTCGTAGACAGGATCCAGAAACTTTTTGACCTCTGACCAATTCTTTTGTGGTTTAGCTAACAACCATTCGGTGAAAGGTATTAGTACTATTATTACTCATCCCTTTTTAAGTACTATAAATTCATCTCAATA